>PVIH01004491.1:0-139315 GCA_004025045.1 Sigmodon hispidus
CAGATGGCTGGATTATATCGGGAAGGGCTTCGGGGATGGCAGCTCGGCCCCTAGACTAAAGTTTAGGGTAGAGGGCAGGGAATGCCAGCCATACCCTCTAACAGGGAGGAAACTGAGGTATGCTGGGAGAACCTGGCAGCCAAGTCTGCTTTGACATGTTAATTAGGCAGTTCAATTAACCATTTGTAACTAAAAAGCATTGACTCCTCATTGAAGCACACAAGATGACTGAACATAGTGTGAAGGCCTGACTGTCTCCGCTTTGTATCTGCACATAGTCCGTGAACCACAGTATGACCAAGAACAACGGATACAGCCGGGAACTAGTGACCCGCTCCTTTAAAACCAGCACTCAGGAGGCGGAGGCAGGTGGAGTTCGAGGGCCAGCCTGGTCTACAGAGTGAGTTCCAAGATAGTCAGAAAGAACCCTGTCTTGAATACCCCCCTCCAAAAAACAAAACAAAACAAAACCCTAATGGTACCTAATATATTATTCCTCTAGGCTGAAGACAGGGAGAGTAATTTTAGGGCTCAGTTTTTTACAACTTCCTGCTCGAGATGCCCCTCTGCCCAAAGGCCAATAAGACTCCCAGTCATTGATGTAAACCTGAAGCCATCCTGAATTACAGGAAAAGCGGAGCCTCTAGGGACAAAGCAGTCTCCCAGATGAGGACAATTATCTATGATGGCAGAGCTGCCCTCTGGCGAAACGGTAATCATCTCGGAGAACCAGCTGTTCCTCCAAGCAACTAGGACTTCTTCAGAGCCGCTGAGAAAATAACCAGCCATATCTTTCCCAAGACTGTGTATACCTTTTGCTCAGTTTCTCCCCCCCCCCCCCCCCCCCGCCCCGTTCTTCCTTTACTTAAATCTACAGCTGATGTCAGTATCCTATACATGGACTTAGGGCCACTGGACATCTTCGGTCTGTTCTTCCCGATGTACACATTGGTGATACCTTCTTTCTCCATATTATTTCTCTGTTTTTAATTGGTATATTAGGATGTATGGCAGAGCTTGTTGAGGCTACTGGAGCTGAGGTTTTTGCCTAAGATTCTGCTTACTGTAGGTCACACTGTGTGTGGGAGGGGCTGGTATTTCCTCTTTGAAAGCAAAAACTACAGCTTTCACATCAAAGGAAATAAGAGTTCATTCTGGAGGCAAATATGAGCGACCAAAGTCCAGAAACACACATCGAAGGTTACCCCAGGCACTGAGTTTCAACATAACAATCTCATGACACTTTTATAGTAATATAGTAATGGAAATTATAAGTCAAAACTTTTTCCTCCAAGTATATTGGTGGAAACATGTTGTAAGTGAGTTACAGTAAAGCAAAGAATATCTGTCCTGGGCTGGAGAGATGGCTCACAGGTTAAGAGCACTGAGTTCAGGTTAAGAGGTCCTGAGTTCAATTCCCAGCACCCACAATGGTGACTCACAACCATCTACAATGACATCTGGTACCCTCTTCTGTACACTGTATACATAATAAATAAATCTTAAAAAAAAACCTTCTTTAGTGTTAAAAAAAAAAAGTATCTGTCCGAAGCCCCTCAAATGCAGTCTGACGGTTGCCTTGGGTTGAGGGCTTATTTGTACATTTCAAAAAGGATTCTCCTGATGGTCAAAAGGTCAAACACAAAGGGAGGTAACAAATGGCTGTACAGGGGACAAATTAGCACCGGATAGAATAATTTGCTCTCAGCTTTCCACACTTCCTGAAGGTCTATAAATAGGTAATCCGCTTTGTAGACTGTTCTGTAATCTTTTCCTGGGAACTTCAGGTCCCAGGACTCACAGAGTTTGCGTGTAAAGTCACATTTACGGTACAGCAGCCATGTCAATCACACTGACGCAACTTTCCACTACTGCAGTAGGACTCAGACATTAGGAATAGTGCTGCCTAAGAGACAGGGTTACGGGTGGGCTGTATGGTTTTCAGTCTGTTGGCATGCAGTCAAATCTGGTATCACTTAAGATTCATTTTTCAGGGCTGGAGAGATGACTCAGAGGTTAAGCACACTGTCTGTTCTTCCGGAGGTCCTGAGTTCAATTTCCAGCAACCACATGGTGGCTCTATGATGACATCTGGTACTCTCTTCTGTCTACTGTATAATAAATAAATAAATAAACAAATAAATAAATAAATAAATTTTAAAAAGATTCATGTTTCTGGGGCTAGAGAGATGGTTCAGCAGTTGAGCACTGTTCTTACAGAAGACCCGGGTTTAGTTTCCAGCACCACACTGTCTTGGCCTATGGCAAAGCAATTTATAGGCAGTCTGGAAATAGAAGCATAAAAAAGGGGAAGGAAGGCAAAGTCATTCTCTACCAGCTGCTGCTGAGAGAGCAAGATGTAAAAGGTAAGCCACGAGCCACACGGCAAAACATAGATCAGTAGAAATGGGTTAAGATGTGAGAGCTAGCTAGCAATAAGCCTGAGCCAGGGCCAGTTTGTAATTAATATGAGCCCTGGAGTGATTATTTGAGTTAACCAGCTGTAGGCAGGGCAGGGCTAGACCTCAGAGCTAGGTCAGGCCAGAAACTTTTTACTACACACATGGTGGCTAACATCGGTCTGCGACTCTAGTTCAAGGAGTCTTTCAGCCTCCTCAGTTAGTGCACGCATGTGGTACACAGACATACAGGCAGGTAAAACATCCATACATATAAAATAAAAATAAAGCTTACACAGCATGTGTGGTAGTATATACCTTTAATCCCAGGACTGGAGAGGCAAAGAAAGGTAGGTCCCTATGAGTTCAAGGCCAGCCCGGTTTATATAGTGAGATTTTATTTCAAAATACAACAACCCAATAATAAATAGATCATTTTCTAGTTATGAATGTAGCTCATTTAGTAGACTGTTGAGCATTACAAACCCTTGAGTTTTAGCCCCAGTAACATATTAAACAGGTGTGGTGGCATTTGCCTACAACACTGAAGAGGTAGAGAAAGGCTGTTCAGATGGTGACACACACCTTTAATCCTAGCATTTGAGAGGCAGAGGCAGGCCTCTCTCTGTGAGTTCAAGGTCAGTTTGGTCTGCAAATTAAGTTCCAGGACAGCCAGGACTACACAGGGAAACTATGTTTCAAAACAAACAACAACAACATCAAAAGAGATGGAGGAAGAAAGTCAAAAACTAAAGGTTACTAGGTTACTAGATCTAGTTTGAGGCCAGCCTGGGCTACATCATATATACATATGCTTTCTAAAACACAAACAAAAAAACAACTCTTAAAAATTCATATTTTGGGGGGCTGGAGAGATGGCTCAGAGGTTAAGAGCACCATCTGCTCTTCCAGAGGACCCGGGTTCGATTCCCAGCACCCACATGGCAGCTAACCACTGTCTGTAGTTCCAGTTCCAGGCAAACACCAAAGCAAATAAATACATAAAGTTTAAAAAAAATTCATATTTTGGGGCTAGAGGGATGGCTCAGCGGTTAAGAGCACTGACTGTTCTTCTGGAGGACCTGAGTTCGATTCCCAGCATCCACATGGCAGCTAACAACTGTCTGTAATTCCAACATCTGACACCCTTGCACAGTTATACATGCAGGCAAAACACCAATACACATTAAATAAATAAATATTTTTTAAAAATTCATATTTTGACTCTGACACAAATCACAAATGATGTGATCTTAGTTGAGATACTTAAAAAATACTCTGTCACAGTTTACTCTTCCCTTTCTTCCCCCACCCCAGTGCCTCACCGTGTAACCATGGCTGACCTGGAACTTACTGTATAGACCAGGCTAGTCTCAAACTCACAGAGCTCCCTTGCTTCTGCCCCCAAGGCTGGAATTAAAGGCGTGCACCACCACTTCCAGTGCCATGGTTACGTCATTTAATTTATTTTTATTTTTATCTATTTTTAAAAAACATTTATTTATTATCTATACAGTGCTCTGTCTGCATATATTCCTGTACGACAGAAGAGGGCACCAGATTTCATTATAGATGGTTGTGAGCCACCTTGTGTTTGCTTCGAATTGAACTCAGGACCTCTGGAAGAGCTGCCGGTGCGCCTAACCTCTGAGCCATCTCTCCAGCCCCCATTTTATTTTTATTTAATTATAATTTTGACATTTGAGTGGGTTTTATCTTTTGTTGACTAGAATGCAGCTACTCTGTCTTAATCAAGTTAATTAGATTAATAAATTAATTAACCTTCTTTTTTTGGTATTTTGAGATAGGGTTTTCCTGTGTAGCTCTGGCTGTCCTGGAAATCACTTTGTAGACCAGGCTGGCCTCATAGAAATCTGCCTGTCTCTGCCTCCACAGGGATTGATCCTCTGCTGGGATTAAAGGCAAGCACTATCTCTGATTGCCTAATCAATTAATCTTAATTAGGTTAATTGAGGCAGAAAGACCCAAACACTGTGGGTGCCACTATTTCCTGAATGGCATCCTGAACTGTTTAAGTGACTATAGAAGGAGTGAGGGGTCCAGGTGTTGAATCCAGCCTGATCTACACAGCAACTCCAGGCTAGTCAGAGATATATATAGTGAGATCCTATTTCAAAATGAACAAGAAAAAGACCCTGAAACTGAACTGAGCACAGGCATTAATCGTTGTCTGATGACTGCAGACCAATGTAACCAGCTGGCTGCCTCAAGCTTCTATGGCTGCACTCTGTGCGGCCTGGATCATGACCTCAAATAAACCTTTCCTTCTCTTTGTTTGCTTGTACTTTTGTTGGGTACTTTATCAAAGCAACAGGAAAGCTAACTCATACTAAGGGTAAACTTGCACGGGGCAAACTGAACTTGGACTTAATCCCAAAGATGCTGATGTACTTCCTTGAGGACATGTGCTTGCTAATGGTTAAGAAGGCACATAGGACTTTTGTACTGGCACACCCAGGCTCTGGCTCAAATGTAGGACACTGAAATTTATGAGATATAGTCTAGCTGTTGCATAGGAAATACATTAGCCATAGTTTTTTTTTAGTGGTTCATCCTTCAGAATTTGAATACTCTGAATTTAAAATATGATTTCAGATAAATGCTTCAACATTTTTCTTGTCTAACTTAAAATTAAAACTACTCTGTTCTTCAAATTATTTCATGTATCCAAAAATATTGACAGAAAATCCAGAATTTAACTGGTATTTTGCCTCCTCAAAAGAGTAGAAATGAGAAGTGATGCTGCTGGGCCCTGGGGCTGTTCTTTGCAGAATCTTGGCTTTTAGCTTCCTGCTTGGTTTGACTTGGGGTTGAATAAACATATGGTAGGGGGTGACTTATGGGCTCCGGGTTCTGCTCATACATAAGTAAGGACTCTCTGGGGAAGGTAGATATATGGGTTTGAGTTGTCATTCTAGAAAGTTCCCTAAGAGCGGGGATTCCCCAGGCTTTTTAGATTATAATGAAGGGGAAATTTGTGAGCTTTTCTAGGAACGTGCATGCATTACTCCTCACTCCTAATTCTGTGCTCTGCCAGTGGGCACTGTATGCTTTAGATAAACCCACAATGAGTAGCAAGTAGATCAGTCTCCAGACTGCTTTGTAGTGCCAGCTTTCCCTGTGAGCTGATTTCAGATTTTCATCTCGAAACAGAGGTTACAACACACAATACACAAAGTGCATTTCTAAGCATTTGGATGTTTAAAAAGAAAAACTCAGCCATAATATTTTTAATTATCATATTTTATTTCAATAAGATCTCCTTTAATTTTCAAGTATCAACCCATCTGTGCTGTCACAAGCTTTTAATCTTGGAGGCAGAGGCAGGTGGATCGATGAGTTTGAGGCCAGTTTGATTTATGAAGTGAGTTCTAGGACTAAACGCAGAAAGCCTATCTTGAAAAAAAAAAAAAAAAAAAAAAGGAGTATCATATTTGCAAGAGTAAAACTTGAATTTTTGGGGGGAATTAAGACAGGGTTTCTCTGGATGTCCTGGAACTAGGCTCTGTAGACTGGCCTCAAACTCACAGAAACCCACCTGCCTCTGCCTCCTGAGTGCTGGGATTAAAGGCATGCACCACCACCTGGCAAAACTATACTTATTTACTTGTGGGTATGTAATATTTATTTTCATGAAAAATTAGTTTGTGTGGTATTGTGAAACATACCTTTAATCCCAGCATTCAGAAGGCAGGTTATCAGATCACTGCAGGATTAAGGTCCAATTGAGGCTAGCCAGTGCTACTTAGCAGGAAGGAAGGAAGGAAGGGGGGGGGAAGGAAAGGGAGAAAGGAAGAGAGAGAAGGCCAGAGAGATGACTTAGCAGGTAAATGCACTTGCCGCTAAGCCTGACATGGAATTGGACACACACACACACACACACACACACACACACACACACACACACTGTGGCATCGAGCTAGCTGGTTTTTGTTAGCTCTCAGGATGTCCAAATATCCAGAAATGAGATCAAGCTGGACTATAGATTTCTGGCACTTAGATAAAGGCCAGTATTCCTCAGGAACTTGCAAGGCCAGTTCCCATCTGCCAAAAGAAGTCATTTCCTTTATGGGCAGAGGGGACACATGCTACATTGACATATACCTATGGCTGCATATCAAAGCCCATGTGGACCTCCAGGCTTCCTCAGTCCCTAGTCACCAACACTTGTCATAGATTTCAAAGCCCCTACCGTAGTCTCCTGCCCTCCCCCAGCTACTCACCCTCTTTATAAGCTTTGGCTATCTTCTGCTCTACACATGCCTTGTTCTCCATCTCTTGATATCTCAGTATTTCCACTCTTTCCTGTTCTCCCACTAGCTCCAGCCATGAACGGTCTGCTTCTCTTTTCTCTCTGCTCTGGATTCTTCCATATCCTCTGGATGTTTTCTCCCTTGTAATCACAGTTAAAAAAAACACCCTTCCCCCAAAATGGAGCAGTTGTGTTGACAGCTTTCTTACTGAGTCATCTCACATTCAGTGATCTTTTTGTTGTTCTTTCTTTCTTTCTTTATTTATTTTTGGTCAACTTAACACAAGCTAAAGTCACCTGAGAAGAGGAAACCTCCTCTGATTGGCTTGTAGGCAACCCTGTGGGGGCATTTTCTTTATTGATGACTAATATGGAAGAGCCCAGCCCACTGTGGGGGGTGGCATACCTGAGCAAGTTATCCTGGGATGTATAAGCAGCAACGTGAACAGGCCACAGGGAGCAAGCCAATAAACGTGGTCTCTACATCAGTTCCTGCCTTGGGTTCCAGTGTTTCCCCTATGCTGGGCTATAACTTGTAAGCCAATCAGCCCTTTCTTGCTTTTGGTGTTGGTGTTTTATCACAGCAAAAACAAATGGCAGTAATAACTAATGATTAACAGGTTGACCCACCAGAGGGATGATTCTCTGGCTGGGGGCCCCACTTGGCAAAGCCTTGGGGTTATTGATTGTAAATTTTTTTTTAATTTATTTTTATTTTATGTGAATTGGTGTTTGCCTGCATGTATAACTGTGTAAGAGTGTCAGATGTTGGAATTACAGTTGTTAGCTGCCATGTGGATGGTGGGAATCGAACTCAGATCCTCCAGAAGAAGAGTCAATGCTCTTAACCACTGAGCCATCTCTCCAGCCCCCAAGGCCACACCTTCTAATCCTTTCCAAAACAGATCCACCAACTTTGGAACAAGTATTCAAACCTACAAGCCTTTGGCGGGCTATTCTCATTCAAAATGCCACACTTGGCTTTTAAAAAAATTAAATTACACTTCTATGGATTTGTACATGTTTAGTATGCACCTGTGTGTGTGTATGCACTTGAAGCACATGTGACAACATGAGGAGTTGGTTCTCTCCTACTATGTGATTTTTCTGGCTTTGAACTTAGGACGTCAGACGTGGTGGCAAGTATGTTTATCCACTATGTCGTCCTATTCGCTCTTGTCTGGCTGTTTTTTAGTGGCTGGAGAAGTGGCTCAGAGGTTAAGAGCACTGTCTGCTCTATCAGAGGTCTTGAGTTCAATTCCCAGCAACCACATGGTGGCTCACAACCATCTATAATGACATCTGGTATCTGCTTCTGACATGTAGGCATATGTGCAGGTAGAACACTGGATACATAGTAAATAAAATAAATGTCTTATATGTATGGATGCTTTGCCTGGATATATGTCTATGTGTTACATGTGTGCCTGGTACCTGTGGAGTTCAGAGAGGGTATCAGATCCTCTGGAACTGGAGTTACCAATAGTGTGAACAGTTGTGTAGGTGCTGGGAATGAAATCTGCATCCTCTGGAACAGCAAGTGCTCTTAACTACTGAGCCATCTCTCCAGTCCCAGTTTTAAGAACAACACAACACAAGAAAACAATTTAATTACTTGGGGGGGGGAAAGGCCAGGCAGTGGTGGTGGCAGTGGTGGTACATGCCTTTAATCCAAGCACTCAGGAGGCAGAGGCAGGAGGATCTTTGAGTTGGAGGCCAGCCTGATTTCAGGACAGCCAGCCAGGAAAACCCTGTCTCAGAAGGAAAAAAGCATTACAAGTATTGAAGAGACGGTTCAGCAGTTAAGAGCCTTTGCTGTTCTTCCAGAAGACCTGAGTTACATTCCTAACACCTATATCAGGTAGCCTACAGCTGCCTGTTCTTGGGGATCCAGTCTCTTCTTTAGCCCCTGGGGATAGTACATGCATGCCAGAAGAAGGCACTAGATTCCCTGGAACTGAAGTTATAGATGGTATGAGACCACATGGGTACTGGGGATTGTACCTGGGTCCTCTAGAAGAGCCAATTCCAGCCTGGTCCATATTGTGAGACCCTGTCTCAAATGAAACAACAATTCAATGGGATAGAACACTCAAGATTGCAAAACTTTAAAATAAGATTAAGACAATGCATGCTCCCAAAAAGACAGATAAAATTTATTAATTAATCATATAATACAGTATTCAATATATTAATTATAACATAATTAATAATTGTAATAATTATAATTTTCATTTGGTCCCTTTTCTTCTATATAAGCAAAGATTTCTCTACAATAATTTTGTGAAATGAAAACTTAGGGTTTATGACTCCTCTATAACACAGAAATTTATAGGTCCATAATTGATATTTAGGCTGGGTGGTGGTGATAGTGGTACATGCCTTTAATCGTAGCTTTCAGGAGGCAGAGACAGGTTCTCTGAGTTCAAGGTCAGTCTGGTGAGTTCCAGAATAGTCAGGGCTACACAGAAACCCTGCCTCAAAAAACCAAAGCAACAAAATTGATATTTAAATATTATTTTTATTGGTGTGGGATTCCATTTGCTAAAAGAAATCTTAGCTCGAAAAGTCCCTGAGAAAAGAATGTACTATTGAAGATGGGTAAAATCTCAGTAAACACACCCAGACTTAACAGGCACTAGCTATGGGCTCCTAAGTTCCCTTCTTTGGACCAAGGAAATCCAGGCTCTTCAGCTTGGCCTCTGCGTTAGCAGTAAACTCCTGGGTGGCTTTCTGGAGAGGAAGCCGAGGTGGGCCCATTGGAATTCCAGAGACCAGCGTCATAATGGCTTTGGTCTGTGACACTCCAAAACCTAGGTGGGAAAAATAAGAGTGAAGCATAACTGGTACTGCCCACTTTCCCACAAAGAAGTTATATGCCAAAGTAATACTACAAGACATGGTAAACATAAAAGAACACTTGTAGTCTGTGTGACTGAGCTGGGCACCACACACCTGTAATCCCAGCACTTGCTAGGTAGAGGATGCATGATAACCAATCGAGGTAAGTCTGGGCTATGTGAGACCCTGTCTTATAGATACAGAGCAGAATAGGAAGCCTGCCTTTCAGGGCTGGAGAGATAACTCAGTAAATAGGAACAGTGTTTGTTCAACCAGAAGACCCCAGTGTGGTTCCCAGACCAATGTAGGGTGGCTTGGAACCCCCTGAAACTCTAGCTTTACAAGGTCCAGTACCCTCTTCTAGCCTCTACAGGCACTGTACTCATATGTAAATATCTATATTCATCGCACTCCAAACACACAACTAAAAATGAGATACAATCTTTCTGAAAAAGAAATCATCCCTTTTTTGGGGGGGGCCTATGAGATGGCTCGATTGGTCAAGGTACTTGTAGCCAAACCTAAATTCCATCCCTGGGACTTCTGACCCTTATACTCATGCTGTGACACAGGCACACATGTATACAAATAAATGAATAGATGTCAAAATAAATCCCTTTAGCCAGGTGGTGGTTGGCCTATGCTTTTAATTCCAGTACTAGGGAGGCAGAGATAGGTGGATCTCTGGGAGTTCAAGGCCAACTTCATCTATAGAGTGAGTTTCAAGACAATCTCCAAAGTTACAGAGAAACCCTGTTTGAAAAAAAATGAGTAAATAAATCCCTCTTGCTTATGTTAACAAATTAACAAACTATAAAAGAATCCTGGGGCTGGAGAGATGGCTCAGCGGTTAAGAGCACCGTCTGCTCCTCCAGAGGAACCGGGGTTCGATTCCCAGCACCCACATGGCAGCTAACAACTGTCTGTAGTTCCAGTTCCAGGCAAAACACCAAGGCAAATAAATAAATAAATAAAGTTTAAAAAAAAAGTTTAAAAAAAAAGAATCCCTGGGCTCAAATTCCTGAATTATACTAAGTAAATAAACTAAATAAAACAACACAAGAGTCCAAGTCTAGCACATGAAGGCAGATGCTACCAACCACCGGACCCTCATGATCGAAGGAAAGGACTGATTCTCTCAGATTGGTCTCTGACCTCCACATGTGGGCATACACCTGTAAGTTCACACACGCACTAAAAATAAGTAAATAAAACGAAAAACAAATAAAACAAAACCCATAGAATTAAAATCAACCTTAAAAGTAAGAAAAAAATCCAGGCATGGGGGACCAAACATTTTGATAATCCCAGGATTTAAGAGGTGGTCAAGAGTTCAAGGTGGGTGTGTAGGGGGAGTTGGCTCAGTGGTTAAGGGTACTGGCTGCTCTTCCAGAAGAAGACCTGGGTTCAACTCCCAGCACCAACATGGTAGCTCACTGTCTGTAGCATCAGGGGATCCAATACCAACTTCTAGCCTCCTTGCAGCAAAACATTTTTACACAGTAAGAATAAATAATAAAGCTGACTTTAAGAAAAAAAAAAAAAAGAGTTCAAGGTAGATCTCTGATGCTCACTGACCAGCAAATCAGCCAAATCATTAAGCTTCAGGCTTGGTGATCCTGTCTCAATAAATAAAAGTGGAGAACTGTAGGTCTGAAATGGGATGTCTTCATCATACCCCTCCACTCAGGGCTCAGGACACAATGTCAGGACACAACCATCTGGCACCCTCTTATGCATCTGGCCTACAGGCATACATGCAGACAGAGCACTGAGCACTGCTTATACACAATAAATAAATCTTTTTAAAAAGAGGGCACCAGATCTCATTCTAGATGGTTGTGAGCCACCATGTGGTTGCTGGGAATTGAACTCAGGACTTTTGGAAGAATAGTCAGTGCTCTTAACCTCTGAGCCATCTCTCTAGCTCCCACAATAAATAAATCTTAAAAAAAGTACTAATGAGATGTAAGGCAAATGGAAATCCACTCACAGAGGTGCCCGTATATATGTCTGTGTACTACATGAGTGTGTATGGAGGCCAGAAGAGTGTGCCAGATCCATGGAACTGGAGTTAACATGGCTGCAAGCCACCCTGTGGGTACTGGAAATTGAACCTGAATTTTGAAAGAACAGCCAGTGCTCTTAGCATTGAGCAATCTCTCCAGCCCCTAAAATCCTTTCAGAGATCGGGTCCTGCTATCTATCCCTGGCTGTCCTGAACCATGAGACCAGTTAGTCTGGACTTGTGGAAATCCTCTTGCTGCTGCTTGTACACAGCTGGTATTTTAGGCACGTGCTACTATACCCAGCTATAGTATTTTTTTATCTCATTTTATTTATTTTGACAGGCTTTATAGCCTAGAATGGCATTAAGAATGACCTTGAACTTGATCATCCTGTCTCCACTATCCCAGTGCTGGAATTACAAATATGTACCACATGCCTCTTCTTCCTGTTAACTTTCTTTCTTTTTTAAATATTTATTTTTATTTTATGTGAATTGGTGTTTTGCCTGTATATATAACTGTGTAAGGGTGTCAGATCTTGGAATTATAGACAGTTGTTAGCCGCCATGTGGATGCTGGGAATTGAACTCAGGTCCTCCGGAAGAACAGTCAGTACTCTTAAGCGCTGAGCCATCTCTCCAGCCCTCCAGTTAACTTTCTATCTTAATGTACTCTAGAAACACATAACTATATTGAAATCACAATTTTTGTGAAAAGTATTGGCTAGGACAAAGGAATAATAATGATAATTAACAGAGCTAGTGGCACCTTACTATGACATCATTACTGAAATGTGAAAGCAAACGGAAATACCGTCTTGGAGGGACTGGGAAAGCTAAACTGAAACCGTGAGAATGAGACCAAGTAGACAATAGGTGCCTGGGTAGAGGAGAGTGCTGCTCCCACAAGGCGGAAGGGCTCTGAAACGAGGTAGAAGGTCTGCTGAGAACACACTGACCCGTGATCAGCTGTCCCAGAGGCCCGCCTCTTGCAGAAGGGGGATGATTGGCAGCCGGCACCAGTCACTGGCTTCCCAGTTCCTCCACTCAGACTCACTATGTTACCCCTCATTCTCCTTTGTCATAGAAACCTCCATCCGTTTAAATTTACTTGTGTTAATAAACTCATTTTAGATTTCAAATACTCCTGGGAACTGTCAGTCATTCATAATTTAGCAAGATCTGTATTCAGAATACCTTCCTTAAGTACTTAGGATGAAATCAGCCATAGTTCAGTAGGGGAATTCTAATGAGCAGAGGCACACAGTGGGAGGCAGCAGAGATGCTATAAGGAAGGAGAAATGGGAAACGGTGTGGGTCATGATGGGGAGCAGCATGCTGGGGAGGAGGAGAGAAATTTGGGGGAGACTGCCAAAGTTGATTTCGCCATGTTATGCAGTTGGTACTGACTGTCAGGGCCCTGACTGACTGAGCACCAAGGTTACGCTGGTTGAACTCTCATAAGAAGTGATAGAAATCCAGTTTTTACACCTGGTCAGCTTGGGGAATCATGGAGTTGGCCTGGTCTAGATGCCTTGAGAGGCATGTATCATAGGTTTTTCATCTTAGAGTCTGTGGCTCCTGGGCCACTGTACACCTCTTAGTTCCTTAGCAACTGAGGTACTTCCTCAGGCAGTGGGGCATTCAGGCTGGCTGTTTATCTGTGTTCTCTAGAAGTCAGTGAAGCATACAAAAGCTTGACTGGATAATTAGTCTTAATTAATAATTATATAATTATTTATACATATAATTAATATAATTATTAATAATACGATAATTAATCTTATACACCCTGTATAGCTAGCTCATAAAACAACATTGTGTTCTGGCAACTACTATTTTATTCTTCCTGGCCACCACCGTCTGTTTTTGATAAGGGTATAAAAAGCCTGATTGCTTGTAATAAACCTGTCACAGTCTCAGTCTTGTTGTGACCCCTCTGACCCATGCTTGCTAGATGACATTCCCTCTGACCCATAATCAGGTAACGCTGGCTTGGTAAATAAGAACCTTTGCTTTCAGTCAGCACAGAGCAGAGAACAGCAAGAGACTCACCTAGCTTGATCACATAGTTGATAAATCTCTGGATACAAAACTAGAGCAAAGCAGAGAAGTTCATGGTCAGCACCTCGGCACTGAGGAAGCATTTATATAGTTCAGGAACCAAATGAGGGAAACTTTACAAAGGCCAGCCCACCTGAGCTCTCTGTAGGTCTACCAGAATGGAAGGAAGTAGTGAGATCAGCTCAGGCTAGGAGGGGAGAAAACCCACTTCCCTAAGCTGACCTCTCATCTCTCTACACGTGCGTACATGTAGATAAACAAATGTAAAAACAGGAAACTGTTTTGTTTCTAGTGAAGCTATCCTAACTTCCTATATCTAGAATTTTACCTTTAACTAATGCTTCTCAGGAACCACCCTGTGATCTCATTTAAATTTCTTTGCAATCCTTTGAAAACAGTAATTTCAATACACATTAAAATCTCATCTACAACTACAGTCTGTGGAGAGAAGGCCACACACTCTTATATGCTCTTCTGTTCGTTCCAAGGTCCCTCTCTTTCTATTAACATTCACGCTTAAATCTACATCAAACTTTTTCCCTAGCATGCTCTAACACTGCTTCATTCACACTGGCTGCTCATGAAATTCTTTTCTGTCGTAAAGTCAGGGATGTCTTCAGGGCTGGGCACATAGCTTCCTTGATAGGGACACCATCCTGGCATGCAAGAAGCTTAATCCAGAGCTCTGCACAATACTAAGTGTACACCTGACATGGTAGGTTCTGTCCACAATCCTAGAGGTAGGAGGAGTCATAAGTTCAAGGCCTGCCTGAGTTATGTAGCAAGACCCTCAAAAAGCCAACATCAAAACAAAACCAAGGGGGCTGGAGAGATGGCTCAGTGGTTAAAAGCACCGTCTGCTCTTCCAGAGGACCCACGTTCGATTCCCAGCACCCACATGGCAGCTAACAACTGTCTGTAGTTCCAGTTCCAGGCAAAACACCAAGGCAAATAAATAAATAAATAAATAAATAAAATTAAAAACAAACAAACAAACAAACAAACAAACAAAAATCTTCTAAACCCACAAAAGAAAAACCCTGGAATTCTACCTTTCTTTCTTTCTTTCTTTTTAAAATTTATTTATTTATTATGTATACAGAAGAGGGTACCAGATGTCATCATAGACGGTTGTGAGCCACCATGTGGTTGCTGGGAATTGAACTCAGGACCTCTGGAAGAACAGCCAGTGCTCTTAACCTCTGAGCCATCTCTCCAGCCCAAATTCTATTTTTCTTATCACCTTTCCCCAAACTGCTCATACCCTGTGGTTATTGAGACTGGCTCTGGTTCTTTGAGCAGCTAGGCTGCTCTCCGGGTAGCATATACATACAGTAGCCACTACTGCCTCGGCATCATCTTTGCAGTCTCTCAGCCAGGCTCGTTCTCTCTTTCTAGAGTATCAGCTGGGGAGCTGCTTCAGTTCAAGGATAGCCAAGATCCCAACTTAAAACAAAACCAGGGCTGGAGAGGTGACTCATCCAGTAGAGAAAATTGGCTGTGCAAACCTGACCACCTGAGTTAGAAGAGTCAGATCCCTGGAACCCACGAAAAAGATGGAGACTGACTCCTCTAACATATGTCTGCACACAGAGAGGGGACAAAGGATCCTCAGAGAGAAAGAAGGCATCTCGGAGACTGGGGAGAGAGGAGAGAACAGGTTACCTGGTAATTGAGTGCAGTCGTGAAGTCTTTCTTTTCAAAAGCCTCCAACATCTGGTTTGTCTTTTTCCCCAGGTAGTTATAGGTACTGGCAAAACAACAGAAAAATATTTCAAGCTTAATAATTTGGTGGGAAAGATGTGGCCTGATGCTTAAAAGAAAGAAGATAGGGCTGGAGAGATGGCTCAGCGGTTAAGAGCAGAGTCTATTCTTCCAGAGGTCCTGAGTTCAATTCCCAGCAAGAATGGCAGCTCACAACTGTTTGTAATTCCAGTTCCCGGGATCTGAAACACTCAAGCCAATGTACATAAAAATAAAATTAAAAAAAAAAGGAAAGAAGATAAGTCTTGCAGAGACTCACGTTGCAAATGTATGGACCTAGGTTGAGTGACCCCTCACTCCACATTCTAGGCTAGCCAGCCTGGGCAACATAGTAAGTCCCCAAACAGGGACTAGGCAGGTTGAGGCAGGAAGACCAGGGGTTGGAAGCTACCCCTAGCTATACAGTGAGCATGAACTTAACTTGAGCTATATATGAGATCTTGTCTTGAAGGAAAAAAAAAATCTAAACTAATAAAGGAAATATATAGTGAGGGCCCCGCTATTCTGTTTGTAGGGCCAAGCGATAGGAGAACCAGAATGTTGTCAGTTCCAAGTTCTCCAGCAACACAAGGCAGGGCCAACAGAGGAAGGAAGGGAAGGAAAGGAGCTTGAAATTAGAGAGTAAAAACTGGAGATATGTTTTAATCCAGAGAGACTGTCTAGGGCACACACAGAGACTCAACAGTAGACACCTGGGCTCAAATGTAGCACCTGGAGTAGGTACTAAAAGGCACATGCTGGCAGTGCATGGTGGCACACGCCCATAATCTCAGCATTCAGGAGGCTGAGGCAGGAGGACCTCTTCAAGTTAGAGGCCAGCCTGGGATACATGAGAGCATGTCTCAAATACAAAACACTATTTTAAAAAAATTATCCAAATTGGGCTAGGAGTGTAGTGTGGTGGTACAGTACATTTAACATTCATGAGGCATCATCAATGTTTTAAAAAGTATCAAGTTGGGCTGGAGAGATGGCTCAGAGGAAGAACAGCACTGACTGTTCTTCCAGAAGTCCTGAGTTCAATTCCCAGCAACCACATGGTGGCTCACAACCATCTGTAATGAGATCTGGTACCCTCTTCTATATGCTGTAAACATAATAAGTAAATAAATTTTTTAAAAAAGAAAGGACAAACATGTAAGAGGCCCACCGATTCCAGTGCTGAGTGACTTTAAGTTTGTAATGACTCACCAGGAAGGGACAAGGCCCACTTACCTGCCTACTGCTCCACTTGCCCCCATGATCAGAGCACTCAACAGTTGCTGATGAGAAAGAGACAAAGAGATTTGGCTTTCTGAGAAAGAGAAAAGCTAGTATATCATAAACAGAGAAAATGGATCACTGTGAAGCTGGGATATGCCCAGGGTTACTTACCTCATCCACTCCAAACAGCAAAGCAAACTGTCTCTGGTGATTCTGATCGACACACTGCCCGAAGTCTAAGAGATCGGTGTCAGTGAATTTCAGTCCTTGAAAAGTGGGGATCTTATCCTGGATCCCATCAAGCAGCTCCTCTGCACGAACTTTGGAACAACAAATACTTTATTAATTCACACAGCAACAGACACTATCTATTACCATTTTGAGTTGGCCTTTTGGCACATAACTGTATCACCATTCTTAGCACTCTAGAGCTGAGGCAAGGTGATTCTGGGGCCAGCCTGAGCTACACAGCCAATCTGAACTCAGGCTAGCTATATAGCAGGATCCTGTCTTTAAAAAGCCAAACATGGGCTGGAGAGATGGCACAGTGGTAAGAGCACTGGCTGCTCTTCCAGAAACCAGGGTTCAATTCCTAGCACCCATATGACAGCTAACAACTGTCTGTATTCCAAGATCTGAAAACCTTCACACAGATATACATGCAGGAAAAACACCAGGACACACAAGATAAAAATAATAAATTACTAAAAAAAAAAAAAAAAAAAAAAAAAAAAAAAAAAAAAAAAAAAAAAAAGTCAAACACAGGCTGGGCATGGTGGCTGGTGGCGCATACCTTTAATCCCAGGTTGAGGTTAGCCTGGTCTACATTTCCAGGCCAGCCAGGGAGGAATACATAGTGAGACTGTGTCAAAAGACAAAACAAAACAGAGAATCAGAGGTAGGTGGATCTCTGAGTTCGAGGCTGGCCTGCTGTATAAAGTGTTTCAGGACAGCCAGTGCTATTAAGAGAAAGGGCTATAGATTCTTCTTTTTGAGATATGGTCACCTGTAACCTAGGTGATCTCTCTATATAACTGCTGAGGATGACCTTGAACTTCTGGCCTTCCTGCCTCCACCTTGAAAGTTCTGGGAGGGGCTGGAGAGATGGCTCAGCGGTTAAGAGCACTGTCTGCTCTTCCAGAGGACCCGGGTTCGATTCCCAGCACCCACATGGCAGCTAACAACTGTCTGTAGTTCCAGTTCCAGGCAAAACACCAAGGCAAATAAATAAAGTTTAAAAAAAAAAAAAAAAAGAAAGTTCTGGGATTACAGGTGTGCATCGCCATACTTTGTCCGTATGATACTTTGCACATTCGAGGTGACCATTGTACCTTAAATCTCCACTCTTGTGTTCTGATGAAGTGACCCCTGCCAGGCTCTGGATGGGGGCTGATTACAGGAGAACCAGTGGAATGATTAGATGATTGGGGGAGCAGCTGAAGGTTGACCTGATTACCTCCAACCAACAACATAATCAGTTATGACTATACAGTAAAGTCTTTGCAAAACCCAAAATGGGATTCAGACAGTTTCTGGGTTACTGAATACATGAAAGCCATTCTGTACCTAGAGATAAGATGATACACACCTTCTATGTCTTTTCAAAGGATTTCTTTAGTTCCGAACTGCCCTAGCAAGTCATTCAAACTCAAGGATGGAATAATGGGGACCCAATTTGCCACTGCTCAGAGACAAAGGTCACAAGGTCACAAGCTGGCATCTGAAGTGTAGACAGTCTCACGGGCATGGTCCCCTAACATCTAGGATTGCTGCTGTCTCCAGGTGGGCTGTGTTAAAATGGAAGTGGTACCACTGAGTACCTTTTCACTTCCAAAGAAAAACACATTTTATTTATTTTGGTGACCAGAGGTGACATGGTAAGTATGAGAAAAACCATTTCTTCCCTAGAATGTGTTAGGGTTTGGGATATCTCGGGAGTAAAGAAGCAGCCTAGCACAGAAGAAGCCTTGGGCTTGATCCCTAGCAAAACAAACATGCACTCATGCACTCATGCATGCACACGCATGCTGGAACTCAGAAGCAGAATACTTGTCCTCTGCACACAACCCCAGGCATTACCCTTGGCACAACAAAAAGAAAAAGGGATAGAGGAAAGGTCAGGGAGGTCAGATATCTCCCTGCAGGCTACAGTAGGAAGAAGAGATGTTGTAGTATGTTTCCCGGCCCCGTTTGGGGCCGGAGGTTTGTGACCTGGTGCGCAGCAGCTTTTGTCCCCCAAAGAAATGAATCACACACTTACATCCTTTACACTGTTTGGCCCATATCTTAAGCACATTACTAGCTAGCTCTTTCATCTTAATTCAACCCATTTCCATTTATCTTCCCACTATGTGGCTCATCCCAGGGGCTGAGCCAGTACCTCTACATGTCTGTCTTCTTCAGGGGTCGGATGGAGACTAACTCCACCCTTCTCTACCTGCCTGTGCTCTGATCCTCCACCCACTTCTACAGTGCTCTACATAGGCCAAAACAGTCCTTTATTTACAGCATACAGAACATTCCACCACAAAGAGACACACACAGTTCCTCTCTACTGTGGCTCACAGTCTCTTATCTTGAAGGTGCAGAGAGGGTTTGGGCGAGGCTCAGTGGTAGATCACTTGCATAGCATGCCCAAGGGGAAGCTTTAGAATCTCAACAAAACAAAAACCTGAAGTTTTGGCTGAGGATACAGATTAGCGGTAGGTAGACTACTTGCCTAGTATACATATTGCAAAACTAACGGACTAAATGAATACAGTGATATAAACTGATTGCTATATATGTCTAGGATCTCAAGCTGTAGCCAAGGCTAGACTTTATTTAACTCACTATACAGCTCTCCCAGGCTGACTTCAAGTCCATGTCAGTTTTCCTGCCTGATTTAGCCTGTCAAGTTTTCTTTTTCTTCTTTTTTGTTTTTTGGGACAAGGTTTCTCTGTATAACAGAGTCCTGGCTTGGTCTCAATCTCACAGAGATCCAGTTGCCTCTATCTCCAAAGGACTAGAGGTGAGTGTTCCACATGGCCAGCTTGCCTGTCAAATTTTATTATTTTCCTTTCTTTCTTTTCTTTTTTTTGGTTTTTCAAGACAAGTTTTCTCTGTATAACACTGGAGCCTGTCCTGAAACTCACTCTGTAGACCAGGCTGGCCTCAAACTCAGAGATCTGCTTGCCTGTCTCTGCTTCTGAGTACTGGGATTAAAGGTGTTTACTGTCACTGCCTGGCTTATTCCTTTCCTATTAGGACAAAGTGTATCCTAGGTTGGCCTTGAATTTACTGTGTAGCAGAGGATAGCCTTGAATTCCTGATCCATCTGCCATAAACAGCCATGCTCAGTTTTACCCACTTTCCTTGCAAGCATAAGAGTCTCCATATACCGTGATGGAGGAGGGCTGAAGTCTGGAAACGGTTGCATTTGAAGCAGCTTTATCTGCCTAGTCAGTGGTCTGTGTAGTTGGGTAGTGTGGGAGAAAATGGGGTTTCTTGGACAAATGGCTCAGTGGAAGAACACTGATTATCCTTCCAGAGGATAGTAGTTTGATTTCATGTACCCACATAGTAGCTAACAACTGTCTCTGGTTCCAGTTCCAGGGTATCAGATCCCTCCTCTGACTTCCACGGTCACCAGGCACCCATTCGGTGCAGACGTACACGCGAGCAAAACACATAAAGTATAATTAAACTAAAACAATTTTAAAGCAATACTTACTCTTCACCCCGGTCAAGGCAGGAATGTGGTAGTAATAAAATGGTAAAGCAGGGGCCGCGGCAGCCACCTCCTTCAGGAAGCTTATCAGGGCATCTGGAGGAACAGGAGTCATGTGAACAAGCATAGTACAGTGGCTTCCCCATATTAGAAAATGAGTCATACACACACACACACACACACACACACACACACACACACACACACACTCACACACAGATACATACTCTCACACACGTTCACACATACATACATACATACACACACACACTCATATGTATACATACACACACACACATACACACACATACACACACACACACACACACCTCACAGAGCCTACCTGGGCAACAAAATAAATCCAGGGCCAGCCTCGGTAACTTACATTTTCTCAAAAATTTAAAAACAGAGTTATAGCATGCAGACCCATCATACCTGAGGCTCTGGGTTCAGTCCCTAGTACCAGAAAAGCTTTTTTAAAAAGGTGTATGTGTAGTGTGGGATGAGTGGTGGTGACCCAGCTGGGCACTAGTGGCGCTCCTCTTTAATCTCAATAGTCAGGAGGCAGAGGCCAGAGTTCAAGGCCAGCCTGGTTTACAGAGTGAGTTCCAGGACAGCCAGGGCTACAGAGAAACTGTCTTGAAAAACCAAAGGGGAAAAAAAAAAAGGTGGCACTCTGTCCCTTCAGGACTGATCTGGACAGAGCAGGAGCATGCCTCTACTTTACTAAGGATGTAGGTTTCTTTTGGTCGACTCACCTGCACTACTGCAGATGACAGAGCTGGCTCACACTGTGGGTGAGGCCCAGGAGTGGGAGACACAATTTTATGTATTGTACTTTCTCAGAATACTGTGAAAATATGTTCAGCACTTGAGAAATACTTCACATAAAATTGTTATACATAATTCATTTTTCTGTTCATTTTTCAGAAAAACTGCTTACATAAAAATTGGCAAAATAGCATGAAAAAAAAATGCCCATTCTAAATCCCAAACTATCTATAAATACTTACGTGAGTGATGGTTTTCTATCTGCCAACAATGGGTGACATTTCATGACAATTTGTGCATTTAGTTATGGCTTTAATCCTCTGCACAAATATCTCCCTTCCTTCTCCCCCCAAATCAGGACATCATATATCCTAGGATGGCTTTAAACTTCCCATGTAGCTGAAGATGACTTTGAACTTCTGATTTTCCTGTCTTTACCTCTGCAGGCCTGGGATTTCAGGCATGCAGCTCCAATCTGGGGTCCTGGAGCTCTGTGCATGTAGGTAAGTACTCTACAAATGGCATTACGTTCCAAGTATACTTTTATTACTGATCAATAGGAATAAAAGGCCATAGTCCCCTACTGGTGGAGACAAAAAAATTCAACATTTCCTGCTATGTAAAGAGTTAAAAGCCAGGAGTGGTGGCTTATGCCTTTAACACCAGCTCTCAAGACGCAGAAGCAGGAAGGTCTCTGTGAGCGTGAGGCTAAACAGTGAGTTCCAGAACAGCCAGGGCTATACAGAGAGATCCTGTCTCAACCTCCCCACCTACACACAAATAGACAAGAGTTCCAGGGAAGGATGGGTTAATTGAGAGCCTATCTTAAAAGGCTCTCTCTCTCTCTCTCCCTCCTTATATTTGGACACAAATAGTTCCTACAGAGAAAACATCGTAGAAGGAGAAAACAATAGCTTGTTTTGGAAGACAATAGACTTTTTTTTTGTTTTTGTTTTTCAAGACTGGGTTTCTCTTTGTAGCTCTGGCTGTCCTGGAACTTTGTAGACCAGGTTGGCCTCGAACCCACAGGAATCTCCCTGCCTCTGTCTCCTGAGTGCTGGAATTACAGGTGTGCACCATCAGGCCTGGCTGACAATGGACATTTTTGTGAAACGCCTTTTCATTTCATCACAAACCTTCAGTTCTAAATAGGACATGCAGTTTTCAAAATGACCATCATTTAATTTATACTTCTCTTTTGTGAAACACAGGCTCATGCTTTGCTGTATAACTGAAATTTATTTCACCAGCAATGCACACCTAACCCAAACAAAGACATCTACTAACTGGGGTTCAGTAGATGATCAGCCAGACGAGCTGGCAAACAAATTCAAATGCTTTAATATAGTCTTTGCTATAGACCCTGGAGGAGGAACAATGTTCCATTGCAATGCCATGCAATGTAGGACTTTGCCTTTATACATTAAAAATCATTATTTTGAATGCAAGCCAAGGCGGACAGGGCAAAGCACTGTGCGTGCAGACGGACTTCCTTACCTTTGTTCTGTGACTTGAAAAAGAAAGGTGCAATGACAGCTATACCATCGGCTCCAATTTCCGCGGCATGCCGGGCCTTTGCAGGAAGAAAAGACCATCATAGAGTAAGAGATCATTGTCACCTGTACCCAACAGACACTAGAGTTCAGCAACAACCTCTTCAGACTTGTCAACCAATTCCCCCACTCGAGAACACAATGATTAACCAATTAAAACAGTGGTTCTTGGTCTTCCCAAAGCTGTGACCCTTTAATACTGTTCTTCATGTTGTGGTGACCCCACCCAACTATTAAAATTATTTTCGTCTCTATTTCATAACTAATTTTGCTACTGTTATGGGTTGTAATATAAATATCTGTGCTTTCTGATGGTTTTTAAGCAACCCTAAGAGGTTGAAAACTGTTGAATTAAATAAGACATCATTGCCAGGAATGTCCCCAGTTGCGAAGCAGAGACAGTTGGTTTAGGTAAACTGAGGGCTTAATCTCACCTTTGCACAGCAAGTGCTTCTAGTCATTGGGCCATCTCACTGGCTCTTTATTTATTCTCAGATTTTTTTTAAATTTATTTATTTTTTTAAAAGTTGTCTTCTTGGTTTTGCCTACATTTTTTTTCATTATTTATTTATTGTTTATTTATTTATTTATTTGCCTTGGTGTTTGCCTGGAACTGGAACTACAGACAGTTGTTAGCTGCCATGTGGGTGCTGGGAATCGAACCCGGGTCCTCTGGAAGAGCAGACGGTGCTCTTAACCGCTGAGCCATCTCTCCAGCCCCTATTCTCAGATTTTTTAAAGATTTATTTTTGTTTCTGTGTGTACACAGGCATCCACAGAGAGCAGAAGAGGAGTGTAAGATCCCCCAGAGCGGGGGTTACAGTGGCAAACCTCCATGTGGGTGCTAGGAATCAAACCTGGGTTCTCTGGAAGAGCAGGCAGTGTTCATTTTGAGACAGGGTCTCACTCACTATGTAGCCTTGGCTGGCCTGGAACTACAATGTAGGCCAGGTTTGAACTCATAGAGATCCATCTGCTTTAGCCTCTCCAGTGTTGGGATTAAAGGCTACACCTGGCTCCCATAGGCTAATCTTGAACTAAAGATCTACTTCCTTTCACCTTCTGAAAAACAGAGATTACAGGCCTGTGCCACCATACCCAGCTGGCTACTTGTTTAGATTTCTGTCAGTATATACACACAGCAAAATCCTACCACACCACCAAGGTACTTTGCTAAGACATGAGCAGTTCATTTACAGCTGTTAACAGAGAAACTTGCATGTATAATTTCTCTTCCCCTGTTCTGCCCACTCAATGATATTATCTTTCCCATGGGATGGTATAATAGTCATATTTTAAGTTGGCATTACAGCTTGGGAAAGCGATTGAGAAAGGTTAAAAAGAAAAAGATTTTATATATATATATATATATATATATATATATATATATATATCACAAAGGATACATAGCACTATGCTTTGACAGCTTTTTGAATTCCCCTAGGGAAAAGAATAAAAGGACCTTTCTTTTCCTTGGCATTCATAATACTTTAGAAATATTTTACTTATTTTATGAATATAGGTGTTTTGTCTACATGTATGTCTGTGTACCACACGAGTGCCTGGTATTGTGTATTTTATCTCATGGTGTGGTCCTGGATGGTCTGGAATTCACAGAGATCTGTAGGCAGACATTTCTCTCCCACCTGCCTGCTCTTAAATACCTGGCAGCTGCTTCCCAAATAATTGACTCCGAGGCTTAATATTACTCATACATGCTCAGTCATTAGCTCAGGCTTGTTACTAGCTAACTCTTACACTTTCAGTTAACCCATGCTGTGGGATGGTCTTTCTATACACTGAATGCGTTGCTACCATTGGTTAACAAAGAAGCTGTTTTAGCCTATGACAAGACAGGCTATAGCCAGGCGGGGAATCCAAGAGAAGCAGATGCTGAAAACAAGGTGTAATGGGACACAGGTAAAGCCATAGAACACGTGATACATAGATTAACAGAAATGGACTGAGTTAAATTCTAAGAGCTAGTTGGTAATGAGCCTGAGCCATAGGCCAAACAGTTTATAATTAATATAAGCCTCTGAGTAATTATTTTATAAGTGGCTTCAGGACCATGGGGCTAGGCAGAACAGAGAAACTTCTGCCTACAAACTCATATTTCTATTTATGTTTAGTCATGTCACTTTTCTCAGTAAGACATTCTCATCTTGCTTCCTCTGTGTCTGGCTGGTGACCCCTGACCGAGCTGTTTCTCATCTGAGAATTATTCCAGTCTGGTCCCTCTGCCTATACTTCCTGCCTGGCTACTGGCCAACCAGTGTTTTATTAAACCAATAGGAGTGACAAATCTTTACAGTGTGCATTATCCCACAGCAGAGATTCACCTGTCTCTGCCCTTTGAGTGCTGGGTTTAAAGATATATACTACCTAACTAGCTTTTACATTTACTACTTTTTAAAAGTATCTCTCTGAACCTAAAGCTCATTCACTGGGCTGGGCTGGCTGACTATGGAGCTTTAGGGGTCTGTTTCCACCTGGCTAAGGCTAGGGTTATAGGCACTGTAGCCACGCGCAACTTTATGTGGTTTCTAAGGGTCTAAATTCAGGTTCTCATGCTTGCTGAACACTCACTTTAGCAACTGAGCTGTTTCCCTAGCCCATCTCATAAATTATTTAAGAATATTTAACTACAAGTACATAGTATTCACTCACATTATATCCAAATAAGAGGAAAACAAACATATTTATTAAAAACTGGACTAGATTAAAAACTCTGTAATCTCGGAGGTAGAGCATCCTGGGACACAGTTAATATAGGAATATAAGGAGACTAGGTCTTCTGATAAACAATTTAAAACCTCTTTGGTTTCTGAATGAACTCACCAGGCCTCAGAACCACCACCATCTACTTTTGCTTTGTTTTTTTTTTCTTGTACGTGGCCCAGGCTGGCTTCCATCTCCCAAAGCCCCCTGGAAAGATAGGATTACAGGTATGTGCCACTGTGCCTGGCTTTTTACTTGAACCTGGCCTGGTCACTAAGCCTAGTGACCTGAGACTCTGCATGTTTGGTCCTATGTCCTAACTGAAAACTATAATTAGATAGTTTTCACAGTTCTATCAACAGGGCTCTCATATGTTTCTGGCCTGTTGAGTTTTGTTTTATTAATATTATTTTATTTGTTTGGGTTTTTTTTAAGTTTCTCTCTCTGTGTGTGTATGTGTGTGTGTAGCCCTGGCTGTCCTGGAACCCGATCTATATGCCAGGCTGGTCTTGAACTCACAGAGATCCACCTGCTTCTGCCTCCTGAGTGAGTGCTGAGGAGTGCACTACCTATTAGAGGCATGGCCACAGTTTTGGTTTTGAACCTCTGGAGATCACCATTTTCTGGGGCAGCCCTATTTCCTATCCCCTTTTTGTCCAGCAGATGGCCTCGCCTCTCATTTCCCAGAGACCGATATTGGCTCATGTTCTGCAGACTTTGCTACATTTATATCCAGCCTCAGCTCTCTTTGAGAAAGTTCCCTTGTCTCTTTTCTTCCAGTTGGCATCTCTCTGAGCTACTGCCTTTCCACGGCCCCATGCCTGATTCAGCGGCCCCACAGTCTCTTCCAGCCAAATATAGGACTGGTTTTAATTCTAGCATAAAAACAGTGTTCCCTTGAATGGTCTCACATCCATACCAGCTCTTGTGACTCCTTCAAGCTTAGTGCTCCCACGTGAATCACCACCTGGTCCAACCTGCAAGCGAGAAGCAGTGTGAACCACCTGGACTTTAGAAGAACACAGAAGGGCGGCACTATCCTCTTGGGATGGCTTAATAGCCAGCCTCGAGACTAATACAACAGTTGGATCAATTCTACCATTATTCTTGGGACCCACATCATGAAACAAGAGAACCCATTCCTGAAAGTTGTCCTTTGACCTCCATATACATGCCATGACATAGGAGTTTATATTGTGTGCATGTGCTTACACGCATATATACACCACACATGAACAGTGTAATAAAGAAATCAAAACAAACAAACAAACACACAAAACAATAAAGAGTCCAAACCCCAATACTAGATAAGAATGAATGAAAACAGGGCCTCCTGGCAGAGGTCTGTAATTCCTGATACTTAGAAAGCTGAGGCAGGAGGACCTCAAATTCAAGGCCAACCTGGGGGATTTACTAAAACCTTGTCTTTAAAACGTAACAAAATTTAAAAAATACATTATGCAATACTCTCAAAGAATTTTTAAAAATATTATTTAAAAGAAAACCTAAAAAGTAAGCAAGAACAAATAAAAACAGGCCAACCTGTAACACAAGGCCTATAATCAATCCTAACTATTTGGAAAGCTGATGCAGGAGAATCACAAGTTCAGGTAAAGCTTGGGAATTTATGGAGACGGTGTCTCAAAAGCTCAGTGACAGGGTGCTAGCCTGATGTGTAGAAAGCAGCTCTGGATTTGATACCCTACCCTGCAATTTCAAAGGCGCATGGAGATCTTTCTTTGTTCTCATTTAGAGAGCAAACTGGCCCCTATCAAAGTTATTTGAGGGCTGGAGAGATAGCTTAGCATTTAAAAGCACGGGCTGCTCTTTTAGAGGATCCAGCTTTGATTCTCAGTATACACATGGTAGCTCACAGCCATCCAGTAATCCTGTGTGTGTATGGGGAGGGGGTGTTGAATGCTAGATGTCAGGCTTGTGTGCAAGTGCCTGTATCGGCTGAGCTATTTCCTTTACCCCTAAGTTATTTTGTTGATTTATCTATCTAATTATTTATTTTGGTGATTCTATTATTTAGCTCTGGAACTCATTATGTAGACCAGGCTGACCTCAAACTCACAGAGGTTCATCTGCCTCTGCTTCCTGAGAGCTGGGATTAGGGGATATATTACCATAACCAGCCCTCCAAAATGATTTTAAGTTGCCCCTTTCCGCCAATTTGCAAAATCTCACCTGTACTAGTGTTGACTACTTGATCAGAAGCCCTTGCAAAATTAGAAGTGTTCTATATACAGGCCACACACTTTCTATACAAAAGCAACACACTAGAAATTCGGAAATGTTTGTAAAAAAGACCACAGCAAGGCAGTTCTATTAGGGTCCAATAGGCTTTCTTCAGGACACCTGCAGACAATAGGCTTTTATTCAAGAGCTTCTTCATATCAAGTAAAAGATGTAAGGCAGAAATGTGGGCACAAAGGTTGTATCAGTTTACCAGGTCCTAACTGGCAGGCAGACAGGGATCTTGTACTCAGTTTCCAGGACATGCAAGATTTTAAAACATGGAGTTAGAGAGATGGCTCAGTGGCTAAGAGCACTGGCTGTTCTTTTAGAGGACCCAAGTTCAATTCCCAGCACTTACATGGTGGCTCACTAGCTGCCTATAACTCTAGTTCTAGGGGCTCTGACACCCTTTTCTGGTTTCTGTGGGTATCAGGCATGCATGAGGCACACAGACACAAGCATACGTGCAAGTCAAACACTCATATACATAAAATAATAGGTAAAAAAATATACTACAAATTAAGAGCATAATAGCTTCTTCCATCCAAGGCCATAATGATAGATTTTAGAGTTTAGAGTTTCCACCCACAGTAAACGGTGAGGTAAGAAGGGTAAGTGTATGCGAACTTATATTACAAATAAGAAAGGCTTGGGCTGGAGAGATGGCTCAGAGGTTGAGAGCACTGACTGTTCCTCCCAAGGACCTGAGTTCGATTCCCAGCATTCACGTGGCAGCTAACAACTGTCTGTAATTCCAAGATCTGACACCCTTACTCAGTTATACATGCAGGCAAAACACCAATTCACATAAAATAAAAGTAAGTATTGAAAGAAAAAAAAAAAAAAGAAAGTAAGGCTTAAGTTTAACAATGGGGGCTGAAGGATGACACAGCAGTTAATAGGCTTTGCTGCTCTTTCAGATAACCCAAATTTGGTTCCCAGCACCCAAACTGAGTGGACCATAACCACCTGTAACGCCAACTCTAGGTGATCTTCTGGTCTCCATGGAAACCTATATTCATGGACACACAGAAATAAATCTAAAAAAAAGTATGTGTGTCTCAGCACTCAGGAGGCTGAGCCAAAGCCACCTGGGGTGCACAGTGAGACCTTGTCTGGAAAAAAGATGGGCAGTGGGTACCGGAGAAAAAAAGAACTGAAAGCCAGCCCTATGGCTTATGCTTTAAATTCTGGCTTTGGAGGTAGAGGCGGGAGGATCAGGAGTTCAAGGCCAGCGTGAGCTACATATCGAGGACAGCCCAAACTGCATGAGAACACGTCTCAAATAAACACAGGGAAATTGTTTTAATGGAAAAGTAGTAAAGTTTCATTCCCAGCAATCAAAACCATCTGTAACATCAGTTCCAAGTGATCGGATGCCCTCTCTGACCTTTGTGGGCACCAATCACACACGTTGTGCACATACATATACGTAGGTCAAATACTCAAAGACAAAATGAGTGAATCTATAATAAAAACATCTTTTAAAAAGGAAGGAAGCGAGGGGGAGAAAAAAGACAAACTACAGAGGAAAATAATAATCTTCTGTGGGAAGAGGGAAGGCTGATATCAGCTTCCCAAAGCTGAGACAGCAGGGAGGGACTTCCTCTCCCCCTTGAAACAAAGGGAACCTCGGCTACCTGTCACAGAAACAACCCCCACCTAATGGACTGAATGAAAGAAACCTCTCCTAAAGACAGTGTAAGATAAGTACGCTTGCAATCCAGAAGTAGCTAGAAACAGATAATATTTGACCAAAAGGATGTAAGAGCAACATAACAGAGGAAGAAAGGAGAAATGTCTTTGACATCAGTTAGTATGGCTATGGTTTTAGGACTAGAACATTCCTTATAAACCAAGCTTGGAGGCCTATTTTTAATCTCAGCACTTGGCAGGCAGAGATGGTGTGTGTGTGAGTTCAAGGCCAGCCTGGTTTATATAGTAAGTTCCAGAACAGCCAGGGCTTTGTTAGAGAGACCGTGTCTCAAAAAGCAAAAGTAAAATAGAACACTCCAGTCTCCTGGTGCACCGTGCACCCCACACCCCAACCTATCGGAAATGGAGACTAGAGGTTCAAAAGTTCAGGGCCATCTTCGGTTACATAATGAGCTGTGCCAACCCAGTCAGACTGACAAAAGACTGTTCCCTGGGGGAAAGATACTGTAGAGATGATTCATGGGTAGGGTGCTTGCTGACATGTGTAAGGATCAGAGCTCTATCCCCAGGACCCACATGGTAGGAGGAGAAAATTAACTCACCTAAGCTGTCTTCTGACCTTCACATGTTGCCCACACACTCACAAACCACACGCACAATAATAATAATGATAATTTAAAAAACTGGTCCACTCTGATCCAATTAAAAAATAAACCATCCCAAATAGACAAATGAATAAAAATAAGCAAAAATAGTACCAAATAAAAAAGGGGGCTTGCTCAGCTGTTTCTACTAACCTCCAATATTTTGCCTCTACCTAAACACTACCAATCACTCCTTCATCTCCGTTTATACTTAATCAGAAAGGGATGGAGGAGTATTGGGTTTCACAACCTGACTCCCATTGGATGGAAAGCAGACTGAGGACAAAGACTTTGCTCCAGGTCTCTGGTGTGGAGCATGGGGTGTACCGGCTAGTTTTATGTTCATTTGACACAAGGTAGGGTCATCTGGGGAAGAAAGAGTCTTAGTGAGAAAATACCTCCATAGATTGCTCTGTAGGCAAGTCTCTATGGGATTTTCTTGACTAATGATTGGTGTGGGAAGGCTCAACCCTGAAACAGATGGTGCCTAAGCAAAGCAACTGAGCAAGTCAGTGAGTAGCATCCCTTTGTGGTCTCTGCATCAGCTCCTGCCTCCGGGATCCTGCTCTGTTTGTGTAACCACTCTGATTTCCCTCAGTGATGGACTATGCTGTGGAGATGTGAGCTAAAAAAGCCCTTTGCCTCCAAGCTGCTTATGGTCCTGGGTTTCATCATAGCAATAGAAACTTTAAACTATGACAGCGAGGTGATACACACAATAGCGGGCCACCTTCTTCTGTCCCTCTTTCAGTCCGAGGACAAAAACCCCTGAGAAGATTAGCCTTGCAGGTAGATGACAGTGTCTGAAGGGGCGTAGGTGTGCTCTGTGGTCTAGCTGCCCTTCCACAGAGAAGGGGACGCAGCTCTTTGCCAAGGCTCAGAGCCTCTGATCTTCCCCCGCAGCTGTCTGGGAGGCGGCAGAGCTGGGGCACTGGAAGAGCCTTGCGCAGTACAGATCTCACCCATGAATTGCATTTTATTTCAGCACAGTTACTCACTTGTTTTTCCCTTGTGCCACCCACTCCGCTGCCACCTGGCGACGCTCAGAGACACTCAGGGACAGGCCTTCTCCTGTGGTGCCATTCACTGTTCCAAACAAAGAGGTCATCAGTCTTAGTGGGACCAGCCAGTGCCTTTTGCTCCTCCAACCCTAAGTTTGGAGGTGTAGGGTCTGCAGCCTCTACTTGAGAGATAACAGCATAATGAAAAAACAGAAGGCGGAGCCTAGAGCGGGAAGCGCTACTTGTCATTTTTAAATCAGACTTGGTCTTTTTTTTTTTTTTTTTAAAGATTTAATTATTATGTATACAGTGTTCTGCCTGCATGTATGCCTGCACACCAGAAGAGAACACCAGATCTCATTATAGACAGCTGTGAACCACCCTGTGGTTGCTGGAAATTGAACTCAGAACCTCTGGAAGAGAAGCCAGTGTTCTTAGCCTGTGAGCCATCTCTCCAGCCCCTTGGGTTTTTTTTTTTTTTTTTTTTTTTTCCACCTTTATCTCGTTAAAAATAGTGAGGAAGTCAACTGTGACTTGTGCTGAAGTGAGTGCTGGGAATCCAACCTAGGTCCTTTGCAAGAAAAGCAAGAGTCTTAACCAGTGAACCACCTCTCCAGTCCTTAGACAGGGTTTCTGTGTGGCCCCGGTTGTTCTGGAACTCACTATGTAGACCAGGCTGGCCTCAGACTCAGAGATCCATCCCCTTCCTCCCAAGTGCAGGGACTAAAGGCATGCTGGCTAAAATGTTACCTAAGCAGGGCTTTGCTGTTCTTCTGCTGCCTTTGGTTTCCTGAGTTTCTCTAAGCCATAGAAGAGTTTTGTCTAAATAAATCTTTAAAAAAAAGGAGGGGGGTGCTGGAGAGATGGCTCAGAGGTTAAGAGCACTGACTGTTCTTCCAGATGACCTGGGTTCAATTCCCAGCACCCACATGGTGGCTCACAACCATCTATGATGAGATCTGGTACCCTCTCCTGTACACTGTATACATAATAAATATGTAATTTTTTTTTTTTTAAAAAAGAAGAGTTTTGTGTCTAAATGGGGATAAAAACTGCCAAATGAGCCATGCTCAAGGAATCCATAGACCTAATATTAGTCAGTCCATATACTCGGAACAGTCAGTTATCTCAGCAGACTTCGCCTTGACCTCTGACTCATGCCCTGTGGCTCCTGGTCAGGTGAGGTTTGCTATTAGCTAAGGCGTGAGCTAGATACAGACAGAGAAATCTCGCAGTGACTTACCAAAAATGTTCTTCACTCCCTGGTCTTTTACTAGGTAATCCACATACCGACCAATCACAGAAAAGTTGATTTCTCTAAAAGACAGGGGAAAATACGTAAGAAGGCATATTTAATCTTTTTTAAGTGATAATTCAACCAATTCGAAGCTCACGAACTGCTCATATTAATAATTATTCAAAATCTACTCTGGGGTTGGGTATATAGCTCAGTGGATAGATAGTCTACTTAGTATGTAAAAATATCAACTAGTGGTAGTAATGTACAATGTGGCACAAGATGTGTATACAGAGGTCGGAGGACAACTTTTGGGGACAGCTTTCTCTGTGCATCATATGGGTCCCAGGGGCTGAACCAAATCATCAGGTTTGGGGATGTGGCAAGCGCCTTTACCCACTGCCATCTCACCAACCCGGTACCCTTTCCTTTATTTTCAGGAGAAACTCTCTGGTGCACGCCAAGCATTCCCAGAGGCATTTCTGTGACTTCAATCCTCTCATAAGCACTCCGTGACTTTGAGCTAAGTATACCTCCAAATGCTTCTACCATCTCTTGTTTTAAAATTATAACACTGGACTGGAGAGGTGGCTCAGTGGGTAAGAACACTTGTTGCTTTTACAGAAGACCCAGGTTCGGTTCCAGGACCCACATGGTGCCTCACAACCATCGGAAACTCTAGTTCCAGAGGATCTGATACCCTCCCCCTCAGGCAACAGCCATGCATGTAATACAGCACATATATACATACAGGCAAAACATCTATACATATAAACTAGAAATAAATCTTTTTTTTTTTTTTAAAGTATGCCTTTTAACTGAGAATGCTCAGGAGTGACCTCTTGATTTGACATGCCTAGGACTAAATCTGTCTAATTCCAATCCCCACACTTCTCTGGGGAGAGCTCTGTTTTGGAAACAGAATCCACATTCTGTCTCTCCTCTTTCACGTCTTAGCTGAGCTCTCTTCATGAGATGTGAATCCACTATGTCCAGTTGAACAGTCTCATGTGGCTCAGGCTGGCCTCTCCCTATGTAGCTGTGGCTGGCCTTGAACTCCTGACATTCTTGTCTCAGCTTCTAAACTGCTGACCTTGTAGGCATCGTCTACAACTGGCTGGGAATCTGCACCTTAACAAATTCCCCGTGTGATCTGTCTATACTTTTTAGTCTGAAGCAAAATGACCTTGTGAAGGTCCATCTGATGCTTAAGGTGATTAAGGGTGTTTCCCATTAAAATCATATTAATTTAAAAATTGATAAATGGGCTCAAAAACTGCATTAAATGGTCTATCTACTAGTATAAAAAATTAATGTGGTGCTGTATGATGATGACAAATGCCTTTAATGCTGGTACTCCAGAAGCAGAGGAAGGTGGATCTCTGAATTTGAGCACAGACTGGCCTATAGAGTGAGTTCTGGGACGGCCAGGGCTACACAGGGAAACACTGGCTAAAACAAAAACAAAAACAAAAACAAAACAAAACAAAAATGGAAAAATTAAGGTAGGGAGGATAGATAGCTGAGAATAAAAGTTCAAAGAAAAACTGTGGCAGAGTCTGGGTTTACTGTTGCAGAACCACGATTACATTGCCAAGAACACAGAGAACTAGTTGGCTGTCATTTATGCCTTTGTATAGTAGGACTGGAGTCTCCTAATTTAGGTTTAGCCTTATTATCATTCTTTTCATCTTTACTTATGCTATTCCTTAAACAACAATAAAAAAAAAAAAACAACTGATGTATCTAGAAAACAGACATCAAAGAGTATTCCAGCCAAGGGGAAGAAACAGAGAGAAAAGGATTTGGCAGATTTTGAGATGAAAGGAAAAGACACTAAAAGCAAAAACTGCAGACACAGTGGCTGCCCACAAGGCCAGGGAAGGCAGAGCTTGGCTTACAGACAGGGAAAGGGTTCTTGGGGAAGTTTTCAGGCCATGAGGAGAAAGTTCTTTCTACTGCCCCAGCACTCTGTGCTCCACAAAGACATGTTGATCAACTTTGCCTTCAAGCCCGTGATATTTTGTAACTTTGCTATTATGTTAGGGGGTTGTGTATATAATTAACTAAAACTTGAAGGCTATCACTAAGAACTGAATGCATGGGGTTCAGTCAGGAATGACAAACCCCAGGCTGGAGAGATGGCTTAGGGGTTAGGAGCACTGGCTGCTCTCCCAGAGGACCCGGGTTCAATTCCCAGCACCCACATGGCAGCTCACAACTGTCTGTAATTCCCATTCTAGAGATCTGATATCTTCATACCAATGCACATAAATAAAAAGCTAAATAATAATAAAAAAGAAAGATGACAAATCCCAAGGAGGGAGGCTGGGAAGAAGTCATGGGACAGGGTTTGGAGGGATGATTTCGAAAAACCCTGCCTTCTCAGCCCCTCCCTCTTTTCTCCCAGCTGCCATCTGTCTGCTTCTATCTGGGTGTGCACCTCTTTCCAGTGAGCTGCCAGTACCCTCAGGTAGAAAGGTGAAACCCAGGTTTCTTCTCCTTGCTCAGTGAACTTCACGCCCCCCTCCCACTTACTCAGGCTGAGCTGGGTGATAATTCTAATCCAGCCCATAGAAAATGCATTTTGTATCTTTTTTTTTTTTAAACTTTATTTATTTGCCTTGGTGTTTGTCTGGATTTTGTATCTTTTTAATAAATGCCTTTAGGAATGGGACTGATGCTAGAATTTCTAGGGCAGTGGAAGAATTATCTAGAAAAGGTTCTCAGCCCCTTTAGAACAACATCTGTCTGACTTTCAAAAAGTTAATATTTCTTTCACATAGAAAAAGACTTTTGGGCTGGGGACTTTGGTGACATATTTGCCTTCCAAGCATAAGGACTTGGGTATAATGCACAGAACTCATGTAAAAATATACCAAAAAAATAAAATATCTTCTGGGAGGCAGCAGATCCCTGGGGCACACTGGCCAGCCAGCCTAACTTATTTGAGGAGTTCCCTGCCACTTAATGTTTCAAAAAATAAGGTGGATGGCATGTAAAGAACAATATTTTGAGGTTTTTTTCTGCCTTGCACATGTACAAACTCATGTGACCATGTACCTCCATAAATAACTAAAAAGCAAATATCTAACAAGTCTTTCTTCTGTTTTGGAGATAGGGCAAAACAGATCCTCACTATGCAGCTCTGAGGATCCTAGACAAGATCTCTCTACACGGCCTTAGCCGTCCTGGAACTCCCTATGTGGGTTCTTCCCCTAGTGTGCTGAGATAAAAGGCATGGGGTACCACACCTGGTAAGGCTAATTCCTCAAACAGGAAGACCAGCATCTGAACTGCTAAAGGTCGGTCCCATGTCCTGCCAGCTACCTCAGCCCTTCAGATCGCTGCCTGACACTTGCTGTGTGGTTAAACTTGCAGCTCTTGGCCAAGACACCCAGTAGGTCACTCACAAAGGGACCCAGGGCCTGTAAGGTTGCTCAGCAGGAAAAGGCACTTGCCATAGTGGAGTCATGACATCAATGGAGAAAATACAAAGTTTTTTTTCCCTGACATCTTGGCCCCCTCTTTTTCTCCCTTCCTCCATCTATTCTGCTCTCTCTCTCTCTTCCTGTGTTGCCCAGTTTTGAAATAATCTTGCCCAAGTCTCCTGGGGACCCAGCATTGCAGGTTATGTGTTACTGTGCCCAGATAAAAGGGACTTAAATTTTCTCCAGCTGTGAAACAGAGCTGCAGGTCCCCGGTGGAGTTGTCAAGATGAAATTGGACTGTGTAGATAAAATGCCCATCATGAAGGCTGGCATTGTGATGTTTGTTCCACCAAACACCGACTTCCTTTCTTTCCTGGATTGTCACATTATTCATCCCCGTGACATTCCCTGATAAAACGACAAGTCAACACTGTTAGATGCTGACGGTATAAAGATAAAGAAGATACATGTTTGGTCCTCGAGTGCCGCCCACCCTCAGTCAAAACAGTGCAAAGCCTGCTGGAAGAGGCAAGCACAAACCAGAATGTTATCATGGGCTGGCAAGACAGCCCAAGTTCAATCCCTGGGAGCCACATGCTAGAAGGAGAGAATTGACTCCCACAAGCTTTTTTTCTGACCTGCATGTATGTACTGTGACATGTGTGCCTCTACACAGATATAAAATAAAAATAAATAAAACAAAGAAGTTATGATACTAGTCAACATTTGATGCAATGTAAAAAGGTAAACACAGGGGACCATGGGGGGTCACACAGGAGGGAGCCTCTAGCCTTTTTTGTTTTTCTTAAGAAATGGGGAAGAGGGGGCAGGAGAGACGGCTCAGCAGTTAAGAGCACATCTGCTCTTCCAGAGGACTGGGGTTCAATTCCCAGCACCCACATGGCAGCTAACAGCTGTCTGTAGTTCCAGTTCCCACTTCCAGGCAAACACCAAGGCAAATAAATAAAACAAAGTTTAAAAAAAAAAAAAAAAAAAGAAAAAGAAATGGGGATAGGAATTGCCAAAGGATGAGTTGGGCTTGGGAACCGACACCCGTTTATGACGCTTAGCACACTGAGAGCTTTGAACTAAATAAACTAAAAATCCTCAGAATCAGTAACTTTTTACCTCCTGTTGCTTCTCCTGAGTATAGGGTGGAACACTCTTTGAAGTTCTTTTATTGGGCATCCCTCCAGAGGAACAATTGCTGTCCTATGTCCTCCTGCAAGCTATCTTAGAGGTAATCACCTGGGGTGACCGGGAATGTCACCGCAGCAAGACAGTCTTGCTAGAGAACTGTTTTCAAACTACTGTTTACTCTGGGCTCACTTCTTCCAGAAGTACCTGCAGCCCTACCAGCTCTAACCCTAAACCATAGCGTCTCTTATATGGTTGCCGTCCCCAGGCCTGTAGGCTCCTCACCCATCTATTGCCAGTGTATTTCAGTAGACGGGAAGATGAGCTCTTCACAGGGGAAGGAGAAGAAACTCCCTTCACTCCTGCTGGGTAAGCAGATAAATTAAAGAAGAAGGTGATAGGGAAGAGAAGAGTAAACAGAACAAGTCAAAGTTCAGAGCCTGGAAGAAAAGAAAGGATGTGATGTTGTTTGGGGAAACACACTCAAGTGCCAGAAACAAAAGGTAGATTGTGCAGGACTCCCAATGCTTTTGGGGGGTTTCTGGGAGTTTGGCTTTCTTTCTCAGGCTAGTTCATCTCAGGCTTTAATGCACCCTGTTTCGAGGCAGGTTCTGACTAGTATGTGGTAAGGCATGAGGTCCACATCCCTGTCAAACTCTCATGTACTGAAATAACAGCGAGAAGCAAAGCTTTGGGAGAGTCAGCAAATTCCAGTAAAGGAGGATGCTCACTAGACTGCAGAGTGGATGGACTGGTGTGGCAGGTGCTTTGTGTCCTTGTGTTTGGGTATGTTCATGTGTGTGAGGATGTGGTGTAGCTCAGAGGACAACCTCAGCCAGCAGTCCTCACTGTATACCTTGGTTGCAACAGGGTCTCTTGCCTCTTCCCTCCCAAGTGGTGAGTCTGCAGGTGTGCATGACCACTCTCAGCTTCCAGAGATCTGCTAGCTATCTGGGCTTCCAGATAACAGCGGAATAGGGAAGAAAACAGATACAGCCGCTCTCCCTGTATCCTGGATAAAAAGTGAGGCTGTGTATTGAAGCCGCTTCAGAGGTCAACACAGCAAGGGCAAGATGGAATGTGCTGAGCTGTGTGACAGACAGGATCTCACTCTGGAGTAAATCCAGCCTGCTCAGGTAGTCACATGCCTCTTGCTTATCTACCCAACCAGGAGCTGAAACTGAGAAATAGCTGACTCCAGTCTTTCGGAGAAGTTGTAGAAAAGAAGAAGTAACAGAAAAAAAAAAAAAAAAAAAAAAAAAAAAAAAAAAAAAAAAAAAAAAAAAAAAAAAAAAAAAAAAAAAAAAAAAAAAAAAAAAAAAAAAAAAAAAAAAAAAAGAGGCAACAGAGTGATAGGTCAGCAAGTTAAGTTCCAGGAAAGGATAGGAGTTTTTAGAAGTCTTGGGCTCCAAATATCAAAAGGAACTGTGATATGACCACCTTTAAATGAGAACTTAAAGTTCTAAAAAGGTCTACAAGTTCAGGAATAGAACCCCCCCCACCACCAAGAGGCCTTTTAAGAAGTACTAGTTGTTTCTCGCTACGGTAATAATTCACACCCATTGCTCTAAGCGCAGTTAGCAAGCACTCTTGTAGGATTATCTTATTTAATGATTATCATCCCACACTGGAGCTATGGATAATTCTTTTCTTGCAGGAGGAAAAAACTTAAAGATGCTCTGGTGGATCAATAATATCCAGCATGAGGCAATCCTGCTCCTCTGTGTCAGCACACAGAACATAGTCATGGTGCATGGCCATGATCTGATCATGCAGCCAAAGAGGCTGCCTCAGCCTCCATCTGGAAGTCAAGGCATCTGCCTGGCTGAGGAGTTGTTGGAAAAAAAAAAAAAAAAAAAAACAACTCAACAATCATCAGCTGAAACCTCAGCTGTCTTCCCATTTCCTCTGCCTCCACCTCCCAATTTAATTGGTTTTTAAAATGAGACTGGAAAGATGCCTGGATAAGCCCACCTTGCTGATGCCTTCTGCTTTTCCATGGCATAGGGTCCTTCCAAAACACGGGTCCTAGATGTATGCCAAGTTGACACAAGCTAAAGTCAATGGGGAAGAAGGACTTTACATAAATAAATAAAAAAAGTCTTCCTAAGATTGCCTAGGACAGGGCTGGAGAGATGGTTCAGCGGTTAAGACTGTTCTTCGGAGGACCTGGGTTCAATTCCCAGCATCTAAATGGCAGCTAACAACTGTCTGTAATTCAACTGTGTAATCAAGATCTGACACCCTTACACAGTTATACATGCAGGCAAAACACCAATTCACATAAAATAAATAAAAATAATTTTTTTTTAAAAAAAGATTGCCTAGAACAAATCTGGGCCTTTAATCCCAGCACTTGGGAGGTAGAGGTAGAGGCTAGCCTGGTCTACATAGTGAGTTCCAAGACAGCTAGAGCTATGTCAAGAGACCCTGTCTTAAAAAACAAAAACAAAAACAGCTAGGTGGTGATGACAGCATACCATCCCAGCACTTAGGAGGCAGAGCAAGTGGAGCTGAGGCCAGCCTGGTCTACAGAGCAAGTTCCAGAACTGTAGAGGTTACTCAGAGAAACCCTGTCTTGAAAAGCCAACAAAATAAAACAAAGTCAAAACCAAAAATAAACAAAATCCAAAAGATCTGAGTCTGTGGTACCGTTTCATAACTGATGATTGCTATGAGGAGGACCAACCCACTGTGGGTAGCGCTATTCCTGGGCAGGTAGTTCTGGGGTACTATAAGACAGCAGGCTGAGCAGGCCGGGGGAAGCAAGTCAGTAAATAGTACCCCTACATGGCCTCTGCATCAGCTCCTGCCCTGACTGCTTTTGATGATGTGATATGTAGTGTAAGCAAATAAACTCTTACCCCCTCAACTTCCTTCTGGTCCCTGCTTTTATCACAGTAACATCCTAACTAAGATAGCATCTACAAACACGCTTTGTTTTCTTTGTGTGTTGATGGATGTCTGTAATGGGGTGTGGATGTAGTTTTGAGAATGCATGTATACGAATGTTTACATGTGCAGACATAGATGTGTAAAGGCTGGAGGTGACTTCATGTGTCTTCCTCAAGTGCTCTTCACCTTCTTATTGTTATTTTTTGAGGCATTACCTGAACTGAGCCTGAAGCTCAGTAATTCAGATAGCCTGGCTTGTCAGCAAGCCCCAGAGACCCTCTTGTCTCTACCTTTGTAACACTGGGGCCCAACGTTTACACAGATGTTGGTGACCTGCATCCAGCTGCTCAGGTTTGTGCAGCAAGCACCTTCCCAGACAAGCCATCTTTTCAGCAGCCTCCCCCTACTTTTGCATGGTGAGTTCCAAGGGGTCAAACCCAAGCACAGACTCTACAGTGAGCCACACTGCCAGCCACTCAATGATGAAGATGTCCAAAGGGACAGAATTTCTAGAGGGACCAGGACAGTAGTCATGCTAAGATAGGATTCTCCTCTAATTCCAAGGGCCCTAACTGGGCTTTCCTCTTCCTTTTTCACCATGCCGATGGCCAATCCTTTCCAGGCCAGGCACACTGCAGAAGCCACCCTTTGTAAGAGCATCCCGGAGGTGCAGTGACTGTTGTAGCCTCTGACCTTTTCAGTGAATAGGAACAGGTTCCTTTCTGGCCCCCCGAGTGATAGTTACCCATTCTCAGTCATTGGAGTGAGGGTAGCAGCAACAAGACCCTGGAGCTTCTTCTTAGGGAGGGCCATCAAGCTGCTGGAAAGTCTGGAAAACACACGGTGTGGTTACTCTCCTCCTTCAAGGAATGTCAATTAATGACCAAACTCCCAGGCCAAAGTTCAATCCCAGGTTAGCATTGTAAAATACACTTAGCACATAGAAACACCCAGAGTAAGAAGAATGTAAAAATTTAGAGCTGAACTCATTGGTGGGGAGACTTTAAGACAAAGAGAGAGTGTATAATATTAAGTTTCTGGCTCAGACTTTCTGGCCTGACCCCAAGGTTCAAACCCACTTGCAGCCCAGTTGCCACTTAACTCCAATAATCATACAAAGGCTTATATTAATTTCACGCTGCTCGGCTTATAGCTCAAGAATGTTGCTAGCTAGCTAGCTCTCATCTTAACCCATTTCCATTAATCTGTTTAGCCATGTGGCTTCGTACCTTTTCTCAGAGCAGCATTTGGCTTCTTTCCTCTGCTGGTGTCTCTCCTCACTCATCTTTCCAGAGTTTTCTTAGTCTGGTAGCCCCACCCAAAGTTTCTGTCTGCTTTTGGCCAATCAGCATTTTATTAAACCAGCAGGAGGGACAAATATTTACAGTGTGCCAGAACATAATCCCACCACAAGGGTGGACCTGGAAAAACACTATCTGGAAGGTCTCCCTTTTTAGCTACATAGAGAGCTGGGGAAACCCCAGACCTCAAGAATAGGAGTAAAACCCAGCAGACCCAGGACCAGAGCTGCAACTTCACTCAGGAGCCTAAAGCACATCAGGAATTGCTATTACTTAAGCTGAATATAGTCAGAAAGAAGGCATTCTCTTCTCCATATCTTAAGCTGGAACCCCACCGAAACCCAGCACTTAAGGTTCAATCAATCATATTAACTATCATCCAGCTATCCTAAGGATCCTGTTATTCTCAATTTGTTTATTTTGCAGCTTCTCTAGGTGTTTTTCTTCGAGGGCGGTTGTCTCTTTTTAACATTTATTTATTTGTACGTGTCTAGGTGTGTGAGCAAGTACACACCACAGCACCTTTGCAGAGGTCAGAAGAAAACATGTGGGAATCGGTTCTTTCCTATCATCATGCAGGTTCCCAGAATCAAATTCTAGTTGCCAAGTTTGGCAGCAAGCTGCCCCCCCTTTTTTTTTCTAGGCAGGATCTTTGTAAGCCATGCTGTCCTCTAATTCACTACGTAGCTGAGGGTAATCCTTGAACTTTTGCTCTTTTTGTAAACTGTACTATACAAGTATGCACCATCACACTGAATTTTTTTGTGTGTGGTTCAGGATGGAACCCAGGTTTTTGTACACGGTAGGCACTTAACCAATTAAGTGACACCCCAGTTAAAACCTGGTTTTCAATTAATGTATGATGACTATGTGGAAGACTGAAATAAGGTACTCCGAGTGCACCTAATGGTGATTTCCCCACTAGGCACTCACTGTTGGAACGGGCAATCTCATTTCATTCATTCATTTGGAACTGATGGGCCTTTCCATCAGGCAGACAAAGAGGGTGGACCTGGAAAAACACTAACTGTATGGAAGGCAGAGTGAACCTGTCCATACTAATGCAGATCCAACAGAGGAAATGAGTATCCTGGGAGAGAGCCTGGATTCAGCAGGCAAATTACAATGTCTGCTGTGTATCTCCATCCTATAATGGTCTTAACTCAAGATACCCAGAGTGAACCGGGCATCTTAGACAGTCAAGTTCTTCCCTTTTCTTACAAGAGATAAGACAGAGGGGTAGCTCTGCGGTCATGGGCCTGCCTCTTGGTTCTACCATTTATCTCTGTATAGGTCTTTATTCCTCTGTAACGGGGATAATAGTAACCACATTTCATAAAGTAAGTGAACTGACCCAGCATGCTTGATGTGCCAGGCACATGGTCACAAAGCACAGCTCAGCACTCTCCATGAAGTCCTGTCTCCTGGGAACAGTCATCTGTGATGGCGCCTCCTCCCCAACACTCCGCCCATCTGCTTATGGAGGTCCCAAGTCCTTTAAACTTAGCAATCTTCTTATCTGGGGCTTCCTTCCCCTCTCCTGCCCTTCTCATAATTTACCCTGTGCTACTTTTTATCTGGATCAGTGGTCAATGACCCAGGTCCAAGAGGACCTCCCTGGTACAAGAAGGTTACAAAGAAAGCCGAGTGCTGAGCCAGTCATCATGAAGCATCCTAGATCAAATGGTCTCCTCTGGCTACATGGACTGCCATGTTCTCGTGCATCAGGCTGCACTTATTTCACATTGAGTAGCAGCATTTTTTAAGTTCTGACTGGCAGTCTTATATGTCTTGGAGAGCTATTAGATTAATAACCACTTAGATGCAGTCTGAGTAACTAAAAATGCAGGGCCTGTAGGAGAAGGGAATGAGGGCTGGAAATCACTATGAAACCCCCAGAACACCCACGTTTCTAATTGTCTCTGTCCTATTCAGAAGATGTCAGATTCCTGGCCAGCCTGGAAGGTCTTCAAGTCTGCAGTGTAGCAGCCCTACTGCTCCAACCCATTCCCGTGGCTTCCGTCTGCCTCTCCCTGTGGCTTCACTTTGCTTCACAGCACTCTCTCCTTCAATCCCTTCAGTGTAGACTCTTTTCAAGAGTCAAGGAATTACAGAGCATTCAAGGACCAGCACCTGGGGGGTGGAGGTGGGGGTCAGGAGTTCAAACCCATCTGTGGCACCATAGGGAATAGAAACCAGCCTGGGTTATGTAAGACTCTTCAAGGACATAAAATCAAAACAAAAGAAAAATCAGAGGATTCAGCCAGGCATAGTGGCACACATTTTTTTGGTCCCACTTGGACCAAACACTTGGGAGACAGAGGCAGGAAGATCTATGAGTTCCAGGCCAGCCAGGGCTGCATAATAGAGACACCTTGTGTGTGTGTGTGTGTGTGTGTGTGTGTGTGTGTGTGTGTGTGTGTAGATTCCTTGACCCTCCAAACTGAAAATTATTATTATTATTAAAAACTTTTATTTATTTATTTACCTTGGTGTTTGCCTGAAACTGGAACTACAGACAGTTGTGAGCTGCCATGTGGGTGCTGGGAATTGAACTCAGGTCCTCTGGAAGAGCAGACAGTGCTCTTAACCGCTGAGCCATCTCTCCAGCCCCAACAAACTGAAAATTATTTAACTTCAGAATTTCCTCTGAAGAGTTGGTTTTCAATAAAAATCTCACAGAAGCTAGACACGGTGGTGCACCTTAGTCCTAGCTCTTGGGAGGTAGAGGCAGGTGGATCTCTGAGTCTGAGGCCAGCTTGGTCAACCAAACGAATTCCAGGGCAAGCTCAGAGCTATAAGCAGGAAATAAGTTTATTCCAGTCCAAGACTGCAAGTCACCTGGAGGCGGGAGGATCAGCCTTGGTCAGCTAGAGACACAAGAGGCTGCTTCACAAAGCTGATGACATTAATCTTCTACATAGGGGGCTGGAGAGATGGCTCAGTGGTTAAGAGCACCGTCTGCTCTTCCAGAGGACCAGGGTTCGATTCCCAGCACCCACATGGCAGCTAACAACTGTCTGTAGTTCCAGGCAAACACCAAGGCAAATAAATAAATAAATAAATAAATAAATAAATAAATAAATAAATAAATAAATAAAGTTTAAAAAAAAAAAAAATCTTCTACATAGAAAGTTCTAGGAGAGCCAGAGCTACATAAGGAGGTCCTATTTCAAGTGCCCCCCAAAACCCAACAAAACAAAAAACTTAAACAGTGAATAATCAGTATTTCCAAAATACAAATTTTAAGATCAACTTGGGAGTGTTATGCTTTGAAATCCTTTATAGTTTGAATTAAGAGCAAATGATCACAACGTTCTCACACCCATTCGGAGAAATTTGGAATTTCTTGTTGAAATGCTGGAGAGGGAATACCTCATGTCTGCATCCACACATAGGAACATCAGAGCACAAAAGCCAAAGTTGCTCTCCTCCTTCCTCTGCTCCCCCGCACCTCACGATTTCTCTTAACTGTCCCAGAAGTAGTTCTGTAGACAAGGCTGGCCTCGAACTCACTGAGAACACCTGCCCCTGCCTCCGAGTGCTGGGATCAAGGGCGTGCGCCATCACCGCCTGGCGCCAAAGTTCTTTTTAAAGCCACGAAGTTTAAAAAAGGTCCGGGGGAATTTGATGTAGCTCTGAACAAGGAGAATGACTTGAGAAATGCTTAGCAAAGTAGGAACTCAGATATTGAGAAACACAAAAGAAGCCGAAAACGAACCAACAAAACTAACCTAAAATAAAACAGAGTCAATGGCTAAATTCCCTAAAGTTCAAAGGCTAAATGACCGATTCAGATAAGGGTTCCTGGAGGCCAGGCTACTCCGGTCTATAAGGAATCTCCGAGTGTTACTGGAAACAGGTGGCAGAGTCACCCCCACAGCCCCCGAGCTCCCCTGTCCAGCGTACCTGCCTTTGCGCCTCCTCCCTATGGTGCTGCGCTCACTCCGCCGCTCCCGTGCACTGGGACTGGATCTCCACTGAGCCCAGCCGTTGCGCTTTTATTTCAGGGGTTGCGGGACCACGTGCGGCCGCGAGGGGAGCCTGGGGGTTGTAGTTTCAAGTCTGTTCCCGCGGCCGCTGTTCCGCCTGCTAGAATCCCGAGACTGGGTGTGGCCCGAGTCTGCGCCCCGGAAGGCACGAGCTCTGGCACCTCGTGAGGACCCACGCTGCTACTCCTGGAGCCTGTCCAGGACCTGCAAGAAAGAATATTGGTGGTATCACAAGCATGGGAAGCATCGAGGCACCTGCCTCTCTCCTGGCTGCTGTTGCCACCCTCTTGTACAAAAAGAGAGAAGTGAGAGGATTTTAAGAGTGGATTATAGGTCAGTGGTGGTTGTGCACATTTTTAATTCCAGCACTGAGAGACAGAGGCAGGCAGATCTCTGAATTCAAGGCCAAAGTGGCCTGGTCTACAAGTTCCAAGACAGAAAGCAGGGATTATTCAGACAGTCCAACCAGTCCTCTGGTTGTAAAACCTGTCTCCAAAAAGCAAACAGACACAAAAAGAAACAAACAAAAAAGAATTATGGGTTAGAGAGATGACTCAGTGATTAAAAGGATTTACTGCTTCTGAAGAGGACCAGCGTTCAGTCCCTGGCAGGCACAGCCAGTTTCTACCCCCACCATATGGTGTCTCACAACTGGCTGTTAACTTCAGTTTTAGGGGATAAAATGCTTCCTGCATACACTCAGCCACAAACATAAAATTAAAACAACAACAACAAAACGAATTAGCTGTAAACATAGACAGGAGCCTTTTTGCCCTGTTCTGAAGAACAATTGAAAGATTTTTGAAAGGAAAACATGAATTTTTAATCAAAACACCTTTCCATCTCTACTTTCAAGATCATCAAGTCTTTTTTTGGAGTCTCTGCAAGCCCACTCTAGCCTCTAACTGTGGTTATATGTCACATATCTAATAAAACCCGAAATATTCGAGAGATTATACATACAGTCAAAACCTAGGCAGACAGCTCAGGAATTTCTTGATCCTTGAGTACAAGGACAAAGGACTGGGATTCAATAGCACACACCTTTAATCCCATCAAAGGGAAAGCCGGGAGTGGTGACCTACACCCTTAATCCCATAACCCTAGAGACAGAATTTGCTCTGTTTCTGTGAGTTCAAGGCTAGCTACAAAATAGAGTAGTTCACACCTTTAATTCTAACCTGGATGGGATACAGGCCTTTTAGGAACCCTGTAGAGGCAAAAGCAACCAGGGGCAAGACTGAGGAAGTCCAAGACATCTGGGTGAGAATTGACTGTGGTGCTTCCTCTCTCTGATATTCAGCCTTTCCCCGATATTTGGCTCTGAGTCTTCCTTTCAATTCGTGCTGCATCTAACTCTGTCTAGGACTGCTTTAAACCCCTTATCCCCCTGCCCTCACTTCCCCAATACTGGGATCCCAGGTGGGATCAAATCCAGGGCCTCTGGAGCATGCTAGAGCATGCACACTTCCCCACACCCATGCCTGGCTCTTCAATCTAATACCAGGCTCTTTGCACAGAAATCAAGAATACAGCTGTAAACATGTCCACAGCTCTCTTGGTGATGTGAATCAATCTTAATTTTCCATGAAAGGCCAAGACTGATGCTTATTATTTTATTTGGGGAAAATATGCTTTCCAAATGTTCTTCTAGTCTGCAAAATGCTTTGCACTCCATTGTAGTTATTGGCATGTGTGGAGTTCTAGAGATTATAACCCATAATCAGCCACTCTGTCAAGGGCTTTCTTTGCCCGCTCCATTCTAGTTATTTAACATTTAATTTATGAAAAAAAAAAAAAAAACATGTGGTGTGTACTTAAAAAAAGACCTTTAAAATGTTTCATTTTATGTGAATTGGTGTTTTGCCTGCATGTATAACTGTGTAAAGGTGTCAGATCTTGCAATTACAGACAGTTGTTAGCTGCTATGTGTATTGGGAAATCAGAATTTACCCATGTAAACACTTATGAGGTCAAGAAACTAAATCCCATGGGTGTGGCCAGCTGGGGAAAGACCCCTGGACACAGAAGTGGTTCTTTCTCTTGGCCCCAGTGTGTTCCAGGAAGAAGCCCCCACACCATTTTCTTGTGCATCTTTGCCCTTTTTTCATCCTATTGAAATTGCCTTTATACCATAAGTGTCTCTAAAATAATAAATATTACTAGACTATATTAAAAACAATTAAAAATCATTTTACAATATCTGGCATCCCTCATGTGGATGCTGGGAATCGAACTCAGGTCCTCCGGAAGAACAGTCAGTACTCTCAACCGCTGAGCCATCTCTCCAGCCCTATTTATTTTATTTGTGTGTTTTGTTCATATATATATGTATGTGCATCACACATGTGCCTGGTACCCAAGGAAGTCAGAAGAGTGTGCCAGGTGCTCTGGAACTGGAGTTAGCTGTCAGGTAAGGGCTGGGACTTGAACCCAGGCCCTCAGATAGAACAACCAGTCTTCATAACCTCTGAGCCATTTCTCCATGCCCTGTACATACTTAATTTTTTTGAGACAATGTCTCAAAATATATCTCTGAATGGGATTAAAGATGTATGCTACCACATCCAGTTCTGTTCATACTTTAAAAATAGTTTAAATTCCATTGATAAAGAAGAATAATTGCATTTCATGGCTCAGAAGCTGAGGCTGAAAGAGAAGTAATATCAAACATTATAGAATGTGGGAGGAAGTTGAGTTGTAATCTAATTTCATTGGTCTGTAAGTTTGTGGTCTTTTTAATCTCTCTCACTGAAGTCTGAGGGTCAAGCCCAAGACCTTTCTTTGTCTTACTTAGGGTTTCTTTTGCTGTGATGAAACCATGACCAAAAACAAGCTGGGGAGGAAAGGGTTTATTGGCTCACGCTTCCACATCACTGTTCATCATGAAGGAAGTCAGGACAGGAACCAAAGCAGGGAAATAGCCCAGAAGCAGGGGCTGATACAGAGGTCACGGAGGGATGCTGCGTACTGGTTTGCTCACTCATCATGACTAACTCAGCCAGCTTTTATATAGAACCCAGGATCACCTGCCCGGGGATGGCATCACCCACCATAGGTGGGGCCCTTCGTTATCAATCACTAATTAAGAAAATGCCCTACAGCCTGATCCCATAAAACTGTTTCTTCAACTAAGGTTTCTTCCTTTCTGATAACTTCTGTTTGTGTGTTAAACTCATGAGATTAGCCAGCATAGCCTTGTTCATTAAAAGCTGTTCTTTTTTTTTTTTTTTTTTTTTTTTAATACAGGCTCTCACAGTATAGCTCTGGCTAGCCTGGAACTTGCTTTGTAGACTATATTTGAACTCGTAAAATCCACTGCTTCTGTTGTTAGGTTTGGGGGTGTGTGCACCACAACTGCCAATTTTTTTTTTTTTTTTTTTTTTTTTGAGAGGGTCTCATGGATCCTAGATTGGCCTCTGTCACAGGCATTATGTATGACACAATGGCCAGTTTAAGTGGTTCTGGGGTGGGCTTTGTACATGCTAGGCAAGCGCCCTACAGGATGGCTCAGTGACAGAGGCCCTTGCCTTTAAGCCTGTTAAACCGAGTTAAGTCCCCACATGGTGGAAGAAAATACGTTCTCACAACTTGTTCTTTGACTTCCATACACTCACAGTGACGTGTGCTGTGCATGTGCACACACACACTTGTGCACACACACTAAATGTTAAAAAAAAATTAGGGGTTGGAGAGATGGCTCTGTAGTTTAAGAGCACTCACTGACTGTTCTTCCAGAGGACCTAGGTTCCATTTCCAGACTTAAAATTGTCTGTAACTTCAGTACCAGGGTATCTAGTGCCCTCTTCTGGCCACTATGGGCATTTCATGCACATGGTGAACAGAAATTCCAAACCCATAAAATAAAATAAAATACACACACACACACACACACACACACACACACACACTATTGAGGGTGTGTTAAGAGAAGGATTCTAGTGCAGCCACTATGGAAATCAATATGGAAGTTCCTTGGTAAACTAAATATAGAATATTAGACAGGTGGTGCTGTATGCCTGTAAACCCAGCACTTGGGATGTGGAGGTAGAAGAATGAGTTAGACGTTAGTCTAGGTTATGTAGGACTCCACTGCGATCCCCCTAAAAGCAAACAAATAAAACCTACCATGTGATCCAATTGTGCCTGGGACTGTACCACAGAGACACAGGCATGTCCATGTTTACTGCTCAGCTCTCCACCATAGACATGCCCTGGAGACAGTCCAGATGTCAGCAGGTGAATGGAGAAAACGTGATGCTTTTATTCAGACATAAAGAAGAATGAAATTGTGGTACTTATGAGAAAATGTGTAGAACTGAAGATCATCATGTTAAAAGAAATAAACCAGTCTTACAAAACTCATTTTCTTTTTCTTTTTTTTTTAACTTTATTTATTTACTTATTTGCCTTGGTGTTTGCCTGGAACTGGAACTACAGACAGTTGTTAGCTGCCATGTGGGTGCTGGGAATTGAACCCGGGTCCTCTGGAAGAGCAGATGGTGCTCTCAACCGCTGAGCCATCTCTCCAGCTCCCAAAACTCATTTTCTTTAATTTATAGACTCTAGATTTGTATAAATACTAATTCCACTATAGTGGGAGAGAGGAGGTTCAAAGGGAGTGGAGGGGAAGGGACAGGAAGACAAATAAAAACATCTCACAAGAGGAACCTAGATTCTTTAAATCTACATTTATAGTATAAAAAGAGGATTATTTGAGGGGAGAAGGAGGATCAGTGGAGTTGGGGCTTAGTAGTATGTGTGTGTGGAAATATCAACAAGATACAATGATGTATATGCATGAAAATATATACGTGTGCCTACATAGTATACACCAATGTATATGTATAGTATATATATGTACAATGTACAGTATACATCCCATAAGAGGGATAATGCTCTTCCCAGAAGCCAGATTATAAAGCCTAGTACCAGAGGTAGGACATGTCTGGAGTTGTTCACTGGGGTGTGTACATACTAGGAGATCCCTCACCAACTAAGCACTCTGCCAACAGAGCTGTATGCCCACAGTATTTCCAAGAGTTGTCCATATTGTATTCCATACTTCATTCTTTTTATGGTTGATTAATATTTTACCATATGGATAAACCACACAGTGCTTATCCATTTATTAGTTGATAGATTCAGGTTATTTCTATTTTGGCTACGATGGCTGTTGTAACTGTTGATTTTAAAACTCCTAAAATTTTGTGGTATCTTTCTTCTTCTTCTTCTTCTTCTTCTTCTTCTTTTCAAGACATGTATTTTTTCTCCTGAAACTCACTTTGTAGACCAGGCTGGCATTGAACTTAGAGAGATCTACCTGCCTCTACCTCTCCTTTCCAGCAATGGAATTAAAAATGTGTACCACCATGGCCTGCAGATCTGCAGATTCTGTGTGTGTGTGTGTGTGTGTGTGTGTGTGTGTGTGTGTGTGTGTGTGAGAGAGAGAGAGAGAGAGAGAGAGAGAGAGAGAGAGAGAGAGAGAGAGAATAGTTTAGTATCAGGAAAGGAAGCAGTGGGCTGAGCAGTATCTTTGTTTTAGACAGGGCCTCTCAATTATGTAGCTCTGTCTGTCACAGAACTCTTTATGTTGCCCAGGCTGGCCATGAACTCCCAGAAATCCACCTGCCTCTGCCTTCTGAGGGTTGGTATTAAAGGAGAGAACCATCACTCCTGGAACCTTTTTTCATTATTAAATAAAATTTATTGTTAATATTATAATTGCTATTGTAAGTATGTGTGTGTTTGTGTGTGTGAGTTTCGGCCAGAGGTCAGAGAACTTGTGACATTCTGGGGCTAGTACTCAGATCATCACATGGGGCTATCTCACTGACACGTGATCTTTATTTGAGATAGTATCTTGTTATGCAGTCCTGGCTGGCCTTCGACTTATAGGTAATTTTACTTCTGTCTTACTTTTAAAAAAATTTACCCATTTAATTTTTTCTGTGTATGAGTGTTCTGCCTATGTGTATGTGTGGGCACCAGGTGTGTGCTTGGTTACAGCAGAGGCCAGGAGACAGCACCAGGGCTCCTGGAACTTGAGTGACAGGTGATTGGGAACCACCACACGCAGGTCCTCTGTAATTAGTTAGCTGCCATGTGGGTGCTAGGAATCGAACCCCAGTCCTCTGGAAGAGCAGTCGGTGCTCTTAACTACTGAGCCATCTCTCCAGCCCCGGTCCTCTGTAATTAGTAAGTGCTCTTAACTGGTGAGTCCTGGATTCTGCCTCCTAAAGCTGTTGCATCTTTATTCAGTGGATTAGTTTATAGAATGCTGGCCTCTCTTTAGTTTCCCAGAGATCCCAAATTCTTGCCAAGACTGGGGGATTCTATGCACCTAGGATGCTTTCCATCTCACTGACTTCTTATTCTTCTGATACAAGAGGGCTCTTGTTCCACTTCGGGGGCTGGCTGCCTCCCACCTCATTGTCAGTACCTTCTCTTCTGTTTGATCTTTCTGTTCGTTGGGACAGACACTTGAGTCCCTAACCCCCATACATGCTTGAATTGGTATGGATTGGTATGGGAAGCAGACTGGCTGAGGCTCATTAAGATCACGTGGCAGTCCCGTAGTCTCAGAACAGCCTTCAGCTTGGTGGGAGAAGGTTGTATCCCTGTAGCAGCTGTCAACACAACAAAAAGGTGGATAAGTGAGAAGGCTAACAGCTTCTGAAGACTCTGAGGACTGTCACACTCTTTCAGAGAAAATGGAGAATTCCTAGCAGGCATTAAATCTTGAGAACATTGCCTTCCTACTGTGCCTGTGACTTCTAATTCATCCATAACACCTTTTGGTGTATGTGACAACTAGTCACATACATAGTTTTACAATGATCTAGTAGGGAAAAGTGCAGACCTGATTTAATCATCATCATGGGAAATAGTTGTTAGCTGAAGAGAAAGTTAATACTAATTTTGATTAGCAGGGTTTCTTTGATAATATTTAAGTAAACACAGAGACATAAGTTTCTCTTGAGGAACGCTCAGTTTGTGCTAGCTATTGAGTTCATGTTCATGAACATCGGGCTGCTGGGAAACACATGGTGAGTTACAGTCTACTTTCAACAGTCTACTGAAAGCATCCCTAGGCACTGGCTGTTACCAACAGTGTATGATGGAAACCTACCACTAGATGGCAGTCTACCAGCAGAAATCACTGTTTCTTTTACAGCCCGCAAGTTTCTTGGAACTTTAGCAGTTTTTTTTTTTTTTTTTTTTTTAAACTTTATTTATTTGCCTGGAACTGGAACTACAGACAGTTGTGAGCTGCCATGTGGGTGCTGGGAATCGAACCCTGGTCCTCTGGAAGAGCAGACGGTGCTCTTAACCGCTGAGCCATCTCTCCAGCCCCCGGAACTTTAGCAATCAATGAAAATACAGGACTGAAGAGATGACTAAGTGATTAAAAAGCACTGTTGTTCTTCCAGAGGACCTGGTTCAATTCCTAGCACCCCTATGGCAACTTACAATCTGTCTCTTGCAGGCAAAATACCCAGAGGAATAAAATAACTTAAAGCATTTTTCCCCAAGCACTGGTTCTCTGAGTTTTGAGCATGAAGGTGAGACAGTTAATGCTGACAAGAATACGTATACCTCGGTGGTAAAATGACATCCTGGTGTGTAGAAGGCCGAGCATGGGGTCTCCAGAACAGCCCAGATAAAAACGCAGCAGATGGCAGTTGTGTCAGATGTGAAGAGCACCTAGCACCCCGGTATAGGCAGAAGGACCAGGAGTTCAAGGACATTGGGGTCCAGGTAAGCCTGGACTATAGGAGATTCTGTCTCAAAACAAAACACCTCAAATAGCATCCCCAGTGATACCGACTTCTTGAAAAGTAGAGGGTGATTGATGATCTTGTTTAATGGACCAGAATGACTCCAAGGGTAAAAGCAGCCTGCTACCAATCCTCAAGACCTGTGGGGTGGAAAGAAGGAACCAACTTCCCCAAGTTGTCCTCTCCTCTCCAAGTTCCATGGTACACACACACACACACACACACACACCGACACACACATACATACACACACATACACACACACACACACACACACTTGCGGTAAAAGTCTTGTTTTCAATGTTATTCTGAGTTAGGAGGTCAGAGGTCGTGAATATGAAAGAGATCAGGGAGAGGGGCATAGGGGGGCTAGGAGAGAGGAAAAGGGGGACCCACAAGAAAGACATCATGCTTCCTTTGTCATTTGCAGTGAAAGAAAGGAGGAGGAGGAGAGAGTTTTTTCACGAGGAGTTTCATTGTATCTGCCTCTGACAAAAGGAAGCCTTTCCTGAGGATTGTATGGAGTGGGGGAAATTTGAAGTATAATTGCTCTCCCCGGTCCTTGCTAACAGCTGAGCACTAACTATCCAGGATTGGAGAGTGCAGCCCCTCCTAGGCCATCCGGGAATGTAGTTGATCCTGCCCCTGAATATGTTTCTTGTACAGTCATCAGCACACAGCCAGCCTGCATCCAGTGGGCATGCCCGGATCCCAGCTCTCAGAACCCATAGGCACTGCCTTCTTCGGCCAGGCTCACCTGGGCCTGTGGCAATCGTTCTCAGAATATTCCAGAGTCTTCTTTCTTTCTTTTTTTTTTTTGAAACTTCATTTATTTATTAGCCTTGGTGTTTGCCTGGAACTGGAACTACAGACAGTTGTTAGCTGCCATGTGGGTGCTGGGAATCGAACCCGGGTCCTCTGGAAGAGCAGACGGTGCTCTTAACCGCTGAGCCATCTCTCCAGCCCCCAGAGTCTTCTTTCTTACCTGTGTTCCGTTTCTCAGGTCAGACATCTTGCTATAGGTGGAATTGTGTTCCCTCTGAAAGAAAAGCCTAGTTCAATATTTGATGTATTTTAAGGTAGACCAGGAAGGTAGGAAAAAGCCAAACAGAGAACAGTATTTGTTTAGTCCTCTGGTCCGAGCTGAAGGAAAATGGGATACAAGTACATATGCATTGGCAGGTCGAGAAGGATGAGAGTAAAGTTCAAAATACTCCACATTAGCAAACACATAGATGCTGGTCTAAGAGCTAGGGGATCCTGGAGGCCCTGGATATCTGTGCCTTGACCCTTTACTGATGATGGAGGTTCTGGGTACAGCATTCTGGGGGCTTGAAACAGCTGTGGGGAAGTACCAAGGTGTGCTAATCATCTGTGGGGGGCCCTCTGGGGGAAACAGCCCAGTTTTAACATGTTTTTTTTTTTTTTTTTTTTTTTTTTTTTCTGGGAAAGGGGTCAGAGGCAGAATGTATGCTTTTGTTTGTTTTCTTCTTTATTATTATTATTATTTTAATTTTTTACACAAAAGTTTATTACAAAGTATACCACTTTGTTCTAGTTGTAGGTGGCAAAGATGTTCCAGCAGAGAATCCAGATGTTTAAATGGGAATGAGAGATGGTCACCATCATCTCAGATATGAGGAACAGCTGACTTTTTTGCCAGATTTCCTAATTCCACCCGTGGCCAGGGGTCCCTTCCCCACAGCCTTGGCTTTAGCTCTTCAGTTTCTTCCTTCCATCTTTTTGTTTCTGCTTGAAAATCTTACCTTCCTCATCCACCTCCTCGTCCTGCTTCTTGGGCTGTTTCAGGGGCTTGTTTTTGCCACCTTCATAGCCCGACATGTCACCTACAGACCTTGTTTTTTCTTCAAGATAGGTTTTCTGTATAACCTTGGCTGTCCTGGAACCAGCTTTGTAGACTAGGCTGGTCTTGAACTCACATAGATCCACTAACCTCTGCCTCCCAAGTACTGGAAGAATGTATGTTTTAATACTGTTTGAAATGCTTCTTGTGTATGTAGACAGAATTTTATTTCATTTGGCTTAGGTAATAACTTCCATTTTTCTTTCTTCCCTTTTTCCTTTCTTCCTTTCTCTCTTTCTTTTTCTTTTTGCTGGAATTTAGTTCTGGTCTTTTCTGTCTGCTTCCTGACTGACGCTAGCCTAGTCAGCCTCCACTGGGCACTTGGGTTTCTTTATTTCTCCAGGGACGAGAAGCCTACCTGAACTCTCCTCACTCAGTGCCCACAATCTGTCTCTTTCTGATGTTTATTTTGGGCCTCTTATTTTTTTCACTACCCAACTTCAATTGCATTCTTCCCCAGGAAGAAGACGTCACTTTGCCTGGGCTCCGTACCAGAACATGAGTGTTCTGTACATAGAGCCCGTGTGTCCATGGTTTTCTCTGTGCCGCCTAGGTGGGATTCACACTGCTCGCACAGTGTCAGCGGTGCCTGGACCTGCCCAGAGCAGAACATGGCTCTTTTGCAGGTCTTCCCATTGGTCTATGGGGGTGCCTCTAAAGGATTCTGAAATTCTTTTTCAGTTCAACTTTGGGCTCTTCGTTAACATCCTCTCCCACTAGAGGGCAGTGTCTCATCTCAGCTACTTCAGCCCCCGATGGATGTCCTGTGCTCCTAGGGCTATTAAAGCCACCTCCTCTAACCTTGGTGGGAGAGGCCCTGGCACTGTATCCTACATGTTTCCATTTGCATTCCAAAGCAGCTAACACCTGCTTATCACTCTCCTGTGGCTTCCCTGCTGGGTCCAGGCATAAGTCTACCGGTGGGAAACCAAGGCCGGAGACAAACATCTCACCAAGGATGCTCCCCTTCTTGTACTTTCTTCTTCATCCCGAGACCTCCATAAAATAGCTTTCACGCAATCCCTTTCTCTTTGAGTCCAAGTGCACCTACAGCCGGGTCAACCCTTCCCTAAGATCTTATCCAACGGAGTTGACTTGGTGAAAGGCCCAGCCGATTCAAGCAGGAACCTGAATTCTATTCATAATGATCGCCAGTGTGGGGACTGTCTACTGGCAGGTCTGCTTCCATTAGCCTGCACCTTCCTGGACTGGAGTTTCTGGCTGGGTAGTGTTTATTTTTCCAATTTCAGTATGCAGCTCCCTGCCTGTGACATGGCTGGCATACATAAACATTTCTGAAAGAACAAACGAACCCAGACATGGCATGCATAGGAAAGGTAACAGGTAGTTCCATGAAAGGAAAACTAACTCCACAGCACAAGCAAGGCAAAGTGTTCTTTAGCAGGTGCTCTGTCTTATGTAAGACCCTTGATCTTTACTAAAGATCAGCTTAGACCCTTGGGGATGGGAAAGCCCCTCCATGAAAGCACTTCCCGGACTGGCTTTATTCTCCAGTCCTGAGAGAATCCCCAGCATCACCATTGTCCTACTTGGTGGATTTTATTGTGCACCTACCAGTTTGGAAAAACAAAACAAAACATAAAAGAATGTAGTATGGCAAAACATATTGATCAGAAAGGGGAAAGCCGGTGGCACTCGGGGACAGAACTTTTTTGCATCATCCTGAGTCAGAGAAACATGGTAAATGCAATAATCAGTTCACCTAACTGTTAATAGCAGAGGCGAGAGTCAGGCTGTGGCTGGAATTTGTGAGTTCTGGAGGTGGGGTATTCCCTCTGCTGTTACTTTACAAGGAACTCTGATGTCCATTAAATAGACACGACATCAGCTGGGAAGAGAAATTAATTGCATAACTTTGTCTGACTTTATTTTCTACCCTTACTGAGGGACTCTCCTGTGAGTCACAGCCAAGACAGACACTTTTCAGGGAGTGTGTGAGGTAAACAGAAGTATTAATTATACTTGTTATGTTTGTGATCAAACTTCATATAAGGCATTGCTGTAGCAGAAATTGAGAAAAATAAGAATACTCCAGCAGGCTACAGACACTATGCAACGTCACCCATCACAGACATTGAAATCATTTCAGGATGAGGAGTTAGTGCCCCTTCAGAGAGACAAAAGAAAGATTAATCAACCAGCCACACAGTGGATCTGAAGTCTCTCTGATTCCCAAGAATAATCTCTTTTCCTGTTCATGGCAGGACCTCTCCAGCTAGAGAATGCTATGTTGTAGAAAACGTTGGATGGAACGTTTGTGTTGTCCTACATTTTGGTGTTCCTGTTCTGCATACACAGAAACCAAATGACTACTAACATCTGAGCAGATGGAACATAAGTGACAGGTTGGAGTGGCAATGGTGTCCCCTTTCCTGGTACCTCAATTGTTTCCTCAGCCTGTTTGAGGTCTACCAAAAAGTCACTTACCCAGGATGTGCTGGGGGTCTGCTCGCTTGTGTTTGGCACAGTAACTATGCTGCAGGGGATGGCGAAGCAGGTCTAAAAGCAGACCCTGCCACCCTGTGCTTGTAATCCAGGCAGAGAGATAGGACAAAAATACATGACACAGTTACAGAATCTGACAGAATGTAATAAAAGTGCTAAATTGTGTGGTACAGACAATTAGAGAACAAGACAGTATATAATAAAGTGCTAATTGTATGGTACAGACAGTAAGTATAATAGGAGTTCAGTGAAGGGAAGGGTGAGTGTGGGCTGCAGTCTTCAGGGAAGTCTTCTCAGCATGTCAGGGCTGCCGTGTTTACCCAGGGCATGATGGGAAATGGAAGATGAAATAGAAGATGGATTAAGTTTAGAAGAATGATGCTGTGCTGACATAGCTCTTCTCAAGAGAGGGCAGAAAGAGAGTCCTTTGAGACTTGGCATGTGTGTGCCTGGTGCCCGTAAAGGTCAGAAGAAGGTGTCAGATACTGTGGAATTGCAGTTACAGATGGTTGAGAACCAGCATGTAGGTGCTGAGAACAGAATCCTGGTCCTCTATAAGAACAGGAGGTGCTCTTGCCATTGAGTCATCTCTTTGGTCCCCCATTCTCATTTTTAAATGTTTATTTATTTTTTAATATTTATTATTTATTTTTATTTTATGTGGATTGGTGTTTTGCCTGCATGTATAACTGTGTAAGGGTGTCAGATCTTGGAATTACAGACAGTTGTTAGCTGCCATGTAGATGCTGGGAATCGAACTGAGGTCTTCCGGAAGAACAGTCAGTGCTCTTAACCGCTGAGCCATCTCTACAGCCCTTAGATGTTTATTTTTAAATATGTAGACTAGTCTGGCTGTGAATTCCCAAATTCACCTGCCTCTGCCTCCAAGTACTAGGTTTAAAGGCATGCACCACCAGGCCAGACTTCCAATCATATTTTAAGCTGAATAATATCTTGAATGTGCCAAGAGGTATTATTGTTTAAAGTAGCTATGTTGCAAATCCTTTTAATAAAATAAAAACTGCTTTTGCACCCATGTCGTTTACTAATTTATTATCATACATAATATTTCAAGGCAAATAACAAATTTGTTTTTGAAGGAGGTTTTGGGTAGGTATTTTCATATTGATCTGGTGACACTGACATACTTTTTGTTCTGTAACATGGACCTCAAATTGTGACAAAGGTGCATAACCTTCAGCTTACCAGCTTTTACTTGAGGGAATTTGTCTTGAATATGTAATAATTATGCCTGCCTGCAAGAATAACTTTCCCATGATGATAATTATCATGGATAATAGAAATTGGAAACAATAGAAATGCCCCCAAATAAAGAACTGTTGAAATAAACTGATTTGTATTTATAGCATACAGTGTGTAATCACTAAAATGCTACTAATAAATAATGGGGTCTGAGGATATGATTCAGTTGTCAGAGTATTTGTCTTGATACAAGGGGCACTGAGTTTGATCCTCAGCAGTACATATATATAACCAGGCGTGAGGACTCATGCCTGTAATATCAACTCTGGGAGTTTGGGGGGTGGGGCAGAAGAATCTAAATTCAAGGTTGTCCTTGGGCTACATAGGGTATAAGAACTAATGAGGTAGACAAAGGTTTACCATATATAAAGAAGTGAGGATGATCTTGTAGAATGTGGTTCCGTTTTTGCTACAACATATTTTACATGTAGCAGCATATTTAAATGGTAAGGTTATATCTGACTTCGGTTTCTTTGTGAAATTTCCAACTGCTTTCTTTTGTTTGTTTTTTCTTTCCTTTACTTTGCCTCTCTCTCCTCTCTCTCTCTCTCTCTCTCTCTCTCTCTCTCTCTCTCTCTCTCTCTCACTCGCTTGCTCTGGCTGTCCTGGAACACCACCTGTCTCTCCTCCTGAGTGCTGGGATTAAAGGTCTATACCACCACTGCAGCTGCTGTCTGTCTTTTGTCTTATTTTTTGTGTATGGGTGCTTTGTCTGCATGTATGTCTGTGTATCATATGAATGCAGGGTCCACAGAAGCCAGAAAAGAGGGTCAGATTCTGTGGGACTAGAGTTACGGTTGGTGAGTTCTGGGAGTCAAACTGGCGTCCTCTGGAAGAGCAACCAGGGCTTTTAATTGCTAAACTATCTTTCCAGTACTTCATGGTTCACTTTGTATTAGAATAGACCTCCAAATCCTATGTTTCTCTAATTTATTTATTTTTTATTTTTTCAAAATTAGGGTGGTCACAATTTGCCTTGCCATTCAGTGAGAGGTATTAGTATAGGGTGTCCTGGAAGGAGGATTTCAAACTGACGAGCTGGGTAGGTGAGAGCTGAAGACCTCACGGTCCCAATCAATTCTGAGCCCGAGGCTGTCACTCCATTCTCCCTTGAACTATAAATACTTCCTATTAGTGGAAGCCTTGCCTTCTTTCCTTGAGTTTGAATCCTTGTTGGAGCTGTTCAGGAGAGAAACATCCTCTTCTAGCGGCAGAGGGTGCCAGAGCGGGTGGGAAACTCAGCATTATCAGTTTTTAAGACTTCTAGAATACTTAAAAAAAATGGGGGCTGGAGGGATGGCTCAGAGGTTAAGAGCACTGACTGTTCTTCCGGAGGTTCTGAGTTCAGTTCCCAGCAACCACATGATGGCTCACAACTGTCTATGATGACATCTGGTACCCTCTTCTGTATACTGTATATATAAATAAACATTTTAACAAAATGAGATGTGACAAAACAGAGTCACAGAGTGTGACATCTGTTTACAGTTTATCTTGGACAAATTGTTACTATTAACTCTGAGACTATACAACCAGGAAAGAGCTCTCTGTGGGGCTTGGGAAATGGCACAGTGGTGAAATGCTTTTCTTCTTTATGTGAGGACCTGAGTTCAGTCCCCGGAATCCACAAAAGTCAAAAACAACCCAAGATTGTCGTCTGGGCTTCCGGCACACCCCCCCAAAGTCTCTTATTAAGCACTCTGCTATAAATGTACTATCAAGTCTCCTACATGGCCCCTGATTGATTCAGGAATAATAACAGTATCTAATCACAAATAAATAATAAAATGAAAATGAAAGAAACTCTTCATTGTGAGATCATGTGAAAAACCTGAGTCTGATATGGGGATCACTCCAACCTAGAGTTGTGTGGAGGATTGGGTTATTGGGGTAGGGGATGAGGGTGGGGGTCAGAAAACATGTGTAGAGGACTTTGGAATGTTGGGTCTAGGGGATTTTCCATTTCTAAAATGAGAACAAAGCAGTCTTCTTTCCCAAGAACTTTATATAGCGCTGTTCTGAAAGAGGCTTTTCTCTGGAACATCCCAATACTAACCACATTACTTTCTCATCCTATGACTTGGTGTCTTCCATTTTCTAGATTTTGACTAATATAAAGTCTTAAAATAGACATGTTTCAGCCCCTTCTGGTTGGTAACTTTCTATGTTAGCCTCCCCATCTCACTTTTTGCTTTGGCTCAGTGAAAACACAACCTAGTAGCTGAGAAGTGTTGTGCTCCAACCACAGAGATGATCCTTAAGACTTAACTAATCAACATGAGGCCATGTTTGTTTACCTCTTCCAAATTAAGAAAAAAAAATTCAAGACAAGATTTCTTGTAGCCTAGGCTGACCTTAAGCTCTCCATATTGCTAAAGATGACAACGACCTTGTGATCATGCTGCCTCTATCTCCCAAATACTGGGATTGCAAGCATGTATCACCATACCCAGATTTATCAGTGGGGGGTGGGGGGGAGGCAGGGATTGACCCAGGGCTTCCTTTTCTTTCTTTCTTTTTTTTTTTTTTAAACTTTATTTACTTATTTATTTGCCTTGGTGTTTGCCTGGAACTGGAACTACAGACAGTTGTTAGCTGCCATGTGGGTGCTGGGAATCGAACCTGGGTGCTCTTAACCGCTGAGCCATCTCTCCAGCCCCGGCTTCCTTTTCTGTATGCTAGGAAGGCAGTCTCTTAACTGAGTTATCACCTCCAGACCTTGATTCTTTTATTTAGGCTTTAAAAATTATTTTATTTAATTATTATGTGTATGGTGTACATGGTATGTGTGTGTTTGTTTGAGAGACAGATAGACAGATGTGCAGACCAGAGGACCACTTCAGAAATGAGTTCTCTTATTTCAATATAGATTCTGGGGATGGAAGTTGGTCATTAGCAAGAATTCCCACTTCCTGAATCATTTTGCCAGCTTGTTTGACTCCTTCTGAAGAAAATCTGTGTAGAAAAATTCTTTTGGAGGTTGGAGTCGTAGTTCAGTGCACCGATTCCCCACACCTCCTGTGCCCACCCCACCCCCCACCCTGACCCACCTAAGCCACTTCCTTTGCTGAGATGGGCAGTCAGAGAGGATGCTCACAGGGACATCCTGGAAATTCCTCTGTCTTCTGACTAATCACTAAGGAATAACTCCAGCATTTTCATTGAGTGACATAATACATTACTCAACTGGAGAGCAAAGGGCTTATATAACACAAATAAGTACTTCTGAGAACATGGCAGACTAGTTCACATGACAAGTCTTTTACTATGGTCACACTGATCATCTTGACAAAATGTGGCAGCAATTTAAAGTGTTCACGTAGAACCTCAGTTGACAAAAGCAAAGGGGACATTCTCCTGGAGGTGGGCAGGAAACTCAGAGGTCTGTCAAGGAGGCTGCTGCTGCTACTGAGTACGTTGATAAGTCCTTGAATCTAGAGGCAGGAGGCTGAATAGAAACAGGACAGTTAGCCTCAGGCTGAGCGTAGTCAGGGCACCTTGATTTAGCAAGGGAAAGCACAGCTGTGGTTTGAATGTGAATCATTCCACTTACTCACATGTATGAGGTCTCCAGTTGGTGATGATGCTTTGGAAGATCATGGAACCTTCAGGAGGTAAAACATCCCTGGAGGAAATGGGTCACGGAGGGACTGGCCTTGAGGCTTTATAGCCTGCTTCCACTTCCTGTCCACTGTCTGCTTCTGACAAATTGTGACACATGACTTCCTACTCTCTAACCATGTTTCCCCAGTGGTTTCTATGTATTCCTCACCGTGATAGATGAATCTCTGAACTGTAAGCCAGAATAAACACTTCTTTCCTTAATTTGCTTCTTGTCAGACATTTGATCATAGCATTGACATAATTAACTAATACATCAGTTAAATCTGAATTTCAGATCAACAGCACAACACTTTTTAGTGTAAATGAATGGTGTGCCATTTATTTAAAATGCAAATTTAATTAAGTATCCTGTCTTTTATTTCATTGTTGTTTTGTTTTTCAAGATTAATTTCTCTGTGTATTTCTGACTGTCCTGAACTCACTCTGTAGACCAGGCTAACCTCAAACTCAGAGATCCACCTGCCTCTTCCTTCTGGGTGCTGGGATTAAAGATGTGCACTACCACGGCTTGGCTAGGTATCCTATTTTTTTTTCTTTTCTTTATTTTTCTATTTTATTTTATTTATTTATTCTTTTAAGACAAGCTCTCACTGTTTATTCCTGGTTGGCCTGAAACTCATTCTATAGACTATGCTGGCTTGACTATAACTCTCAAAATCTGTTTGCTTCTATTGCCCGAGTGCTGGAATTAAAGGCATGGGCCACCCCACCAGAACTCATTATGTAGAGCAGCCTGACCTCACGTTCATATAGATTTTTATGTCTCTGCCCTGAGTCTCCTAAGTGCCAGTATCAAAGGCATTCACCACTACACACGATATTGCCCTGTGTTTTGTCTGATCATTAACTGGAGCCCTGTAGATATGCCTCAGCTATGAAGAAGAGACCAGGAAACAGACTGACAATTTTGGAAAAGTGGCAAGAAGCATCACCTGTTTTGGGGTTGTAGGCTGGGATATGTAAGTGTCCCTTAGGCCTTACCATGAGTAAATATAGTAGATATGGGAGTATATATAAATACCTGGGAGGTATCATCTTAGACATTATCATAAAAATAGGTCCTGGGGGTAAGAATACTTGTTTTTCTAAAGTACCAGAGTTGGTTTTCTGACACCCGCTTTGGGCAGCTCACAACACCTGTAACTTCAGCTCTAGGGGATCTGATAGCCTCTCTGGCTTCTAAAGGCACCCCTACACATGTGACATTTACACACACACACACACACACACACACACACACACACACACACACACACACAGAGGAATGTGCCCAAGCACACTTGGCCACACACACAGCAGGGCATGGTGACACACACTTTTAATCCCAGTACTCAGGGAGGCAGAGGCATAGGACTCATAGGAATCTGCCTGCCTCTGCTTACCAAGTGCTGAAATTAAAGGCATGTACCACAACACAAGATCTAGTCCTATTTATCTTAAAAAATAGCATTCACACTCACTTTTATCATTATAATTTGCAACTGATATACAAAACTGTAAGTATATCAAATCAACCCTATACAAAGTTGAATGAGGCTATGGGAGTTAGATGCTGACTTTTATTAATATATTTTTTTTTAGATTTATTTAATTATTATGTATACAGAATACAGAAGAGGGTACCAGATGTCATCATAGATGGTTGTGAGTCACCATGTGGTTGCTGGGAATTGAACTCAGGTCCTCTGGAAGAACAGTCAGTGCTCTTAACCTCTGAGCCATCTCTCCAGCTCCTATTAGTATATTTTAATTGTACAAAATAATAGGTTTCATTTTGACATTTTCATACAAATATAATATAATATTCTATGATTGTAATTCACCCCCTCTATTACATACCTCCCTCCCTCCATTTATCTCGTTCTCTTTCACCCCCTCTTCATCTCCTCTCTTCTTTTGTTCCTGATCTGAGAAAATGTCTTACTATATTGCCCAGGCCAACCTCAAACTTGTGGCTGTCTCTTGCCTCTGCTACTGAAGTACTGGAATTACCACTGTGTCACCAAACTCATTTTTATATATTACTTTTTAGTTAATGTAAAAATCAATAAGACTAATTTTGACTTTTTAAAAAACAATTTTATTTATTTGCCTTGGTGTTTGCCTGGAAGTGGGAACTGGAACTACAGACAGTTGTGAGCTGCCATGTAGTTGCTGGGAATTGAACCCCAGTCTTCTGGAAGAACAGTCAGCGCTCCTTACTGCTGAGCCATCCCTCCAGCCCCCAAATTTTGACTTTTAAATAACTGTATATTATTATTATTACTGTGTGTGTGTTTAAAAGCCACAGCGCATGTGTGGAGGACAGAGGACAATTTTCAGGTGTGGGTTTTCTCCATATACTCGAGGTTTCCAGGGTAGATCTCAGAGCTCAGGGTGCCAGGGTTACATAATCAGTGCTTTCACTAGATAAGCTATCTGGTCAACCTTCATCATGAAGTTTCACGTTTATTGTTGTGTCTTCCTCTGTCTATCCCCCATTACCTTCCCTGTCTCTCCTCATCATCCCTTACCCTCCCCTCCTAATCCCCCTGTTGCTCTGATATCACAAGTCCAGGCTCTGAATATGAGAAGAAAATGTGCTTTTTAGTCCTCCCCAGTACTATTTTCTTTTATTCCCATGATTCCCCTTTATTTTTTTTTTAATTTTTTTTTTTTAAAATATTGATTTCAAGCCAGGCATGGGTGGCACACACCTTTTTTTAAAATATTTATTTTATGTGAATTAATTGGTGTTTTGCCTGCATGTATAACTGTGTAAGGGTGTCAGATCTTGGAATTACAGACAGTTGTTAGCTGCCATGTGGATGCTGGGAATCGAACTCAGGTCCTCTGGAAGAACAGTCAGTGCTCTTAACCGCTGAGCCATCTCTCCAGCCCATGATTCCTCTTTATTAACCTCTCTCCTTTCCTGTTAGTTTTCTTCTTCTCACATATCTTACTTCAAACTTTTGGAAACAAATTTTAATTAATTAGGTAATTAGAGAAAAGTTCTCATATATTTCAGGTTGGTCTTGAACTTTCAGTGTAGCAGGTGAGGTGGATCTGGAAGGTCTGGTCTTTCTGCTTCCATTTCCTGAGTACCTGGATTACAGGTGTGCACCCTCATGTTGAGTTTACATGGTACTGAAGACTGAAGCCAAGCTTTGTGCATGCTAGGCAAATGCTCCAATCACCAACTGGACCACATCTCCAGCAATGGAAAATTAACTTCATTTAAAACTTTTTTGTTTTTTTGAGACAGGGTTTCCTCTGTGTAGCTCTGACTGTCCAGGAATTCATTCTGTAGATCAGTCTGGTCTTGAACTCAGAGATCTACCTGACTCTGCCTCCTGAGTGACAGGATCAAAGGTGTGTGCCACCACTGCCTGGCAAAGTAGAACAGAAAGTTTGTGAGGGTAGTTGGACAGATGGCTTGGAGGTTACAAGCATGGAAGAAGAAGTCCCCAGTGTGCATCCCAGGCTACTCACAACCACTTTTAGCTCCAGCTTCAAAGGACTTTGTGCCTCTGGCTGGCATCTCTGGGTATCCACACTCATGTGCACATACTCACACATGCACACATACATACAGTTAAAAATAAATCTTAAAAAGAAAGGTATGAGACAGAACAAATGATGGTGCTCTCTTTTTGTATAATATTCTTGAACCTAAATATGCTTAAATTGTCTCAAAATATATAAAGCAAAATATGATGGTACTAGGAAAACAAATGCCATCATGGAAGGCACTTTTGACAATTTGTCACTCAGATTTTATGATAAGACTACATACTTTCAGAATTTACTCTAATTTAAAAACCAAAAGCCCAATTCCAACTCATTACTTTTATGGCTTATGATGTACCCTTTGCAGCTTAAAATGTGAGCTTTGGTTATGAGAGTTCAAATTCAAATCTATGCTCTGTGATTGGCTACCTTTGCGATCTTGAGAAAATTCACCCCCCAAAGCATCAGCTTCTACATCTGCAAAAGAGAAAATACACTCATATTAGTCAAAGTTTTGGATAAAGCAACAAAAGTCGATTCTTTTTTTTCTTTAAAACACTTTTTATTTATTTATTTAATTATTTGCCTTGGTGTTTGCCTGGAACTGAAACTACAGACAGTTGTGAGCTGCCATGTGGGTGCTGGGAATCGAACCCGGGTCCTCTGGGAGAGCAGACGTTGCTCTTAACCGCTGAGCCATCTCTTCAGCCCCCAAAAGCCGATTATTAAATAAGTAGAAAGGTGGTTTGCTTAGACGAAAATATTGGGTGGGTCAGAGAATTGTTGAGCAGATTGGAAATTTAGCCTGAGGGAAATCCTGAAGGAAAAAAGACTTCAATGCAAACCAAGCCATAGAACTAATGAAGACTTCAGCTGCCCTAATCTTCTAGGTCAGAAGTTCCCTATTGTTGTCTCTGACAAACATCCTCAAACAAAGTCTAACATTTCTGCTGCTACTTCATCAGCAAAGATAGAAAGTCTGTATATCTCTTTTTCTCAGAATCTTATAATATACAGACACCCCTTAGCTGGAAGCAACTAACTCATGTGTCCAAATGGTAGCTGCAAGAGAGTCTGGAAATTAGCATTCTGACTCCTAATTTAGTGATGACTGACAATTCAGAAATTTATCCTGCCATGAGAGGAGAGCCAAAGATGATGCCATGCCACGAATGAGAGTAAATGTGGACAATGACAATACCTACTATTTAGAATGTGAGCCTTCCTATATTTGGGGAATCCACCATCTTGTAAATCATGCTAGACAGGAGATCCTTCTTTATCCCACAGAAGATTTAAAAAAAAAAAAAGACTAGATACAGATTCAGTTAAAATCTTGCCAGTCAGCATATGAGTGTGAGACCTAAGGCCTTATAATAGATACTCTTGTCCTGAGCCTTATGACTCCCTGGATAATGTAAGGAAACAGGGCAGTTTGATAGTCATTTTAGAACTATTGATGTTAATAATGGTCCAAAGTCTATTGCATTAATGACAAGAGGATCTGGAGTCCAGCATCTCTTGTTAGCTTAATGAACACCTTTCCTTCAGGAGAAAGACAATGATAATAAAATCTGTTTCCCCCTCCCATCACAGAAGGTTTTTTTTTTTTTTCAAGAGAATATTTAGGAAGTGATGAATCAACTCAGATTCTTATAACTGTAATGTTTCCAAATGGCTACTGTCCAACCAGTCTTCCTGTTCAGTTGCTGGCTGAGGGCTACTTTAAATACATCCCAGAAGATCCTCTGATTAATTGGAATTCATGGAATTCATTTCATTGTATGCGGTCTGAGACCAAAGCTCTAAGACAGCTTTCAACAGAAGGGACCATTTCCGGAAGACCGTTATTTGACAAAACCATATGTGTTCCTGATCATGACTGAGGTTCTTGCCAATGTCTGTTATCTGCTCGTCACCTAGTGGGACAGTGTTATGATTACATGGAGTTTCTCTTCCTGACTACTGCTTTGGGGTATATGACAAGCATGAAAATGTGTGTGAGAAAAAAAGCAGTAGCAAAGCCACACTATGGCAGAATAGGACCAACACGGAGGATCATGTAGTCATTCTACATTTCTTAATACTTTCCTATACTTGCAGAACCAGAGGGTTATTCATTTTTTAAGTGTCCACTGTAATAACGTCATTCACATTTAATAAAGAGCTTACTGTATGACAGGCACTGTGCTAAGCATCCGTGAATAGTCACAAATGGACCCTCATTATGGCCCTATAATATACGAATGACAGAAATGACTTTGACTCAGTACTAACTTATGGACGCCTTATTTCTTTGCACATTTTAAACACAAAGGTGACTAAAAAGTATATCTCTGTTTCTACCCATCAACTTAATTTTGGTTCTGGATATTTAGACATTAGGGCTGGCAGGAAACAGCCCCAGAATATGTTGGACCAATCTTCTAAATGCACCACTAACTTGGGCTGAGATTGGGGTCTTTCACTGGCCAATGTGTCTTCTAGGCAGTGAATTACTCCACTTGTAGTGCTATTGGATTTTCCCAGGAGGTGCAATGTCTTCTCTTTCAAGGCATTATATGCCTGTTTTTCTCCCTACCTTGGTTCTTCTGTTCTCTGCTAGAAATCTCATTTTCCTTTTCTCTGAGACACTTTCCTCTCACCAAATCTTGTTCTCCTCAGTGGGTTTTACTTGGGTTAAAAGAAAGCCACAAAGAAAATTATTTTCTTTGTTTTCCCCGGCAAACCTCTTGCAAAGCAAGAAGGTGTAAGTCTGAGTTAGGAGATGAAGGCTGTAGCCACAATAGTAACTGGTCAATAGAGAAGCAGTCCTGAACACAGATGTTCTTCATCGCTCTTCCTTCCCACCCTCTCTCCCCACATCCCACTCCCTCCTGGTTTTTTTTTTTCATTCTTTATTCTTTGGGGGCCACCACCCAACTCCCAAGTAATCCCATGGAGAATTTTTTTTTTTTAAATGCATGTCCACCTTAGCTGTACTTATTTCTAGCCAGATTTTCTTAGATTATCCTTTCTACCTCTTGCCCCTGGGTTTTTACCTTTCTTTATTTCTGTCCATCTTGTCTATTTTTCTTGTTTCATGTCTGGCTGTGTGGTTGTGTGGCTGTGTAGGTGTGTGGCTGTGTGGCTGTGTATCTGTGTAGGTGTGTGTCTGTGTGTCTGTGTGACTGTGTGTCTGTGTGTCTGTGTGACTGTGTGTCTGTGTGTCTGTGTGTCTGTGTGACTGTGTGTCTGTGTGTCTGTGTGTCTGTGTGTCTGTGTGTCTGTGTGTCTGTGTGTCTGTGTGTCTGTGTGTCTGTGTGTCTGTGTGTCTGTGTGTCTGTGTGACTGTGTGTCTGTGTGTCTGTGTGTCTGTGTGTCTGTGTGACTGTGTGTCTGTGTGTCTGTGTGTCTGTGTGTCTGTGTGACTGTGTGACTGTGTGTCTGTGTGACTGTGTGTCTGTGTGTCTGTGTGTCTGTGTGACTGTGTGACTGTGTGTCTGTGTGACTGTGTGGCTGTGTGTCTGTGTAGGTGTGTGTCTGTGTGTCTGTGTGTCTGTGTGTCTGTGTGTCTGTGTATCTGTGTGTCTAGCCCCTGGTTTCCTCTTCTCCTTTTGCCCCTCTTCTGTTTTCTCCTTCTATCTATTCTCTCTGCCTGGCAGTCCCGCCCATCCCTCTCCTGCTTCCCTAGTGGCCATTTATCTCTTTACTAGACCAATCGGGTATAAAGACAGGCAAAATACCCAGATTTACAGAGTTAATGAATGAATGCAACACATCTTTGCATCCTAAAACAAATAGTCCACAGCATAAATGATTATTGTTGTGCCCTGTTTGCAAGACCCCCGAAGAGACCCCAGATAGGCAAACTCTCTGAAATACAAAAGCAAGGTTTATTGAAATGAAATACAAGCCACAACAAGAACCCTGTCCAGTACACTGCTGTAACAGTGGCTGGAGGAGGTAGCTTCCCCTCTGCAAGCTGAGTTTTTAAAAACCCCACAAAGTTATACATCAAATAGGGGTTTCAATACAGACACAATTCTGACCAGACTGGGCATGTTCAGGGTGGTATGGCCGTAGACACAGATACAATTCTGATTAGCTCATTTTTATGGACTTTCCAGAATTCCTCTGTTATCTCAGCCTTCAGTTTGCCCAGTTGTTTGTCAAACCCTTTTTGTATAGGCTATTTCTGATGCTGGGACAGACATTCTGTGGTTAATTAGTGGCTATCAGATGGCCCTACGCTGTCTCTGCTATCTTCTGTACTAGAACATTTTAACTTTGTACTTTCAAAGTCCCAGGAACCTACGTCAGCAAAACTCAGCCCTATTTCAAGTTGGGTTCAGGGACTTGCTCAAAATGGAGGCGCTTCTCTGGTTCTTCAATTATAAGGCATCTTAAACTAATACTTCACAACACACTGTCCCCTTTTTTTCTTACTCTCTCTTGTTTTTCTTGTCTTTCTTGTCTTCCTTGTCTATCCTCTCAAAAACAATACAATTACCCTATTTTAAAATATGAAATGTCATATTGACGGTTGGCAAGATAGTTTATGGGTAAAGGTGTTTGCCACCTGACCATGTATGCCTGGTAATCTGAATTCAATGTCTGGACTCATCTATATAAAGGTGAAAGGAGAATTCTCTCTCTCAAGGGAATAAAACAGACAGTGATGGGGGAAAATACTGACATCCTGCCCTAGCTTCACATCTATACACACAAACCATAAAACATGTATACCTTATACACACATACACACATATGCACATACAAGAAAGTTGGTTTGCGGGTTGGAGAGATGGTTCAACTATTAAGAACACTTGCTCTTTTGCAGGCAAATGGATGAAACTAAAAAAAGAAAAAAAAAAATCCTGAGTGAGGGAACAGAGACCCAGAAAGACAAACATGGTATATGCTCACTCCTAAGTGGATTTTAGATGTAAAAGTAAAGGATAACCAGGCTACAATCCACAACCCCTGAGCAGCTGGGTAACAAGGAGGCACTTAAAAGACACATCCATGGACCCACCCTGGGAAGGGGAAATAGAGAAGATCTCCTGAGTAAATTGAGACCATGGGGGTGGGGCACAGGGAAGGTGGGTAGAGAACATGAGAGAATGAGGTGGTTGAGCTGGGGGAGAACAATGAAATAGACACCTTGATAAGTTCCCAGTCTAGCTGAAGAGAGGGAGAAGAGATTACATGAACAAAGAGGTCAAGATCATGCTGAGAAAACCCACGGAGACTGCTGACCTGAGCTTTTGGGAGCTCACTGATTCTGAACTGACAGCTGGGAACCTCCATGGGACTGAACTAGGCCCTCTGAATGTGAATGACAGTTGAATAACGTTGGTGGTTTATGGAGCCTCTGGCAGTGGGACCAGAACTTATTCATTCCCAGTGCACAAACTGGATTCTTGGAGCCCATTTCCTTTAGAGGAACACCTTACTCAGCCTTGATACTGGGGGGAGGGGCTTGGTTCTACCTTAATTGGATATACCAGACTGCATTAACTCACCCTGGAAGTCTTCTTTTTTTTTTTTTTTTAGGTGAGGAGACCCACACTTTTTTTAACTTTATTTATTATTTATTTATTTATTTATTTGCCTTGGTGTTTGCCTGGAACTGGAACTACAGACAGTTGTGAGCTGCCATGTAGGTGCTGGGAATCGAACCCGGGTCCTCTGGAAGAGCAGATGGTGCTCTTAACTGCTGAGCCATCTCTCCAGCCCCCACCCTGGAAGTCTTTACCCCCCATGAAGAATAGGGTGGGGAAATGACTGGGGAGGGCTGGAAAGAGAGGAGAGAAGGGAAAAGGTAGTGAGTATATTAAATAAACAAACAAAAATATCCTTTAAATTAAAAAAAAAGTAAAAAAAAAAAAAAAAACCCTTGCTTTTGCAGAGAACCTGGGTTAGATTCCCAGCATCCACATGAAGACTCACAGCATCAGTACCTCCAGTTAGATGATCAAACATTCTCTTCTGCCTTCTGAGGGCACATACATACCTGGTGCACAGACATGCATGCAGAAAAAACACCTACATATAAAATAAAAATAAATACGAATTTTTAATATAAAGGGAAAATCTGATGCTTGCTATAGTGGCACACCTTTTAATTCCAGCACTCATGAGGCAGAGGCAGGCAAATCTCTTTGAGTTCAAGGCCAGCCTGATCTACAGGACAGCCAGGGCTGTTATACAGAGAAACTCTGTCTCAAAAAACCAAACCAAACAAACAGACAAAAAAATGAATCAATCTAGGAGTGTAATACTCAGCTGTTTATCAAAAGCTGTTCTTTCCAGAACATTCAATTTTAGGCTGCTGCTCTACCCAGCCAGAGGCAACTTTTTTCACCTCCCTTCTATTGGCTTATATAAAAAAAAAAAATTTCCAACTATGGAGTCCTAAAATAGAAGGAACTTTCATCCTTGAAACATTGATGAGAGGTAAGATGCCCATCGACCAGGAACATCCATTTCATCCTACTGTGCGAGCCAGACGTAAACTCGTTTATTTTAGATCTTATACATTTTTGGGGGCTCATTGTCTCCACTGTGTAGCTTACAGGAAGCATGCTTAACATTTTTCTGCTGGCTGAGCATATGTGTAAACTATTTGAAGGCCATTGGTCTAAGCACTGAACAAAAAAATTGAAATAGTCTGGGTGGCTTGTCTCATCAGGCCCAGGGGACACGGCTCACCAAGCAATTCCCTCACGTAATTACAAGTGGTAATCACCCTGGAATGCTTTTTAAGCTGGAAGTCTTTTAGTCTTGCAGAATTGAAAATCGTAAGAATTTGAGGAAGCCTTGCAAATTTAGATCACCATTAATTATAAAGAAAACAACTAGTCTTTTCGATAATCTAAGAGGCATCTCCAAAAGCATGGAAACCATGGATACTATCGGAAAACAGGAATGCAGCGCAGCAAGAGGGAACATTCGGTTGGCTCACAATTTGCTTGCGTTTACAACGACTTTCATGTTCTCAGAGTTAAGCTGAAATGATCTTTCAAGGTCCATGGATTTTTAAGATTCGAGTATCTTTGAGATCCTTTTGCCAATGAAATGAGAGTTCTCTGCATCTCCCCTTCTTTCCTCCCTAGGTTTATGTGAGACGAAGACAGCCTTTCTTGGAGCCCTTGGCTTGGAGAAGGTAATAGCATGTGACATCAAAGCAGTGCTGTTGAAAGTGGAAACAGGAGGTTGTGGTTAAAGTCAACTTGCAGCTGCATTGTCAGAGTTTGTCATGCCGGTTGTTACAAACCTAACAAGATTTGTAATGGGATTATGTTGTTACATTGTAAATAACTGTCTCACCTTCTAGTTTAATAAACATGCTAATTGGTTGAAGGCAGACAGGAAGTGTGGGCGGGGCTATCAGACTGAGAAAACAGGAAAAACAGGGCAGAGATGCCAGAGAAACCAGTGGAGAAGCCAGCAAATGTGGAAGACAGCTATGCTGCTCTAAGAAAAGGTATTGAGCTATATGGCTGAACAAGATAAGAATCATGGGTTGAGTTAAGATGAAGGAGTTAGCAAGTTATATGCCTGGGCCCTAGGTCAATCAGCATGAAATTAATATAAGCCTTTGTGTGATTATTTGGTGCTCAGCAGCAGTGGGGCTGCAAGTGGGTCTGAATCTCAGGGCTAGGCCCAAAAGTCTGGACCAGAAACTTAATACAACAGATGATGGCTATTATTCATGTTGTTTTACAGAATCCACCAGCAGAAAGGGAAAATTGGAAAAGGCCACAACTCTTGGGGCTTCCAGATTTCTTTTTGCAACCGTCAGTAGTAGGGCTTTGAGTGTCAGTTGTAAATGAATCACTGTGTACTTATGTGGTTCTGGGAGAAGTATCAGAGCTCAGCTTTTTCATGGAGAATAGCAAAGGTACCTGGACACAAAGGTGGGTGTGGTGTTAAGAAAGCCTCTGAAGATTCATTTGTCATTCTAAGTAAGAGCATCATCCAGGACTATAGTGGGAAAGCCCATTAACAAAAAGAAACGGAATTCTGTGGCCTTTAAATTCTGTGGAGAAATGAATGGTTACAGAAAAAAAAGAAGTCCTACTTGGTCCCAGGAGTGGGGTACAGGGATCTGGATGTCGTGGAACTGGTGTTCAACTGGAGCTGGAGTTACTGGCAGCTGCTACCTTTTCCATGTGAGTGCTGGGAATGAAACTTGGGTCTTTTTCATGAGCAGGATGCTCTCTGAACCACTGAGCAATCCCTTCAGTCCTTAAACAACTTTCTAAGCAACAATTTTCTTTGTGTTGTAGGAGAACATTGTCTAATAGTTTCATGTTTTCCAGATATGGAGAGTAGGTATCATGGTCTAGTGCTCAGATGAATGCTCACGCAACCAAATACCATAACTGGGATATTCATGCACCTCTTCTATAAGCACTGAGCTGACTCAGTGTCTATAGAATGATCTACCTGGTTATATCACATTGTCCTGAGGCCTGGGTGATACCCCGCTACAGCCTACATTCTGTATAGGTTCCTGACGCTGACTGAATTCCACAAATAAGTACTCAATTATCATTCCGCAGCTTCCTCTCAGGACAGGCGATGTGGGTGGGGTCTCAGGGGCAGCTGCTCAGGAAGGCTGAAAGATGAACTTGAACCTGCATCTCATTTCCCTCCCCTCCCTTCCTGTTTCTTTCTCCTAGTAAGCAGCTACCGGGGAAAAGGCTGGAACCTGCTGCTTTGCTTTTCATTCAAAAGAATGATTAATGAGGGCTGCTGGGCTTAATCAATGCTTGTCTACTTCAGCATAGAAAACACTGTTTTAGGGAGTGGAAAAAATATTGACAATCATTCACCTCATGGAGTGCTGTTATTTTTCCCAGTGGCTGAAAAGGCCTGCTTTTGCATTAAGAAAGAGGGTGCTAGGTTCTCCATGCTTCCACTGAGTGTTTGGGAGCTACAAGACAGTGCTGATTCCACTTCACGTGAGCCTTCTCCCCAACACCCCCGAAACAATGGTGAGAATAAGCCTGCTGTGAAACTGAGCAAGAGCCTGTGCAGGGAGAAGGTTGGACAAACGTTAAGTCTCCAATATCAGTGTTTCCTTTCTCCTGCCATCTTTTTGGGGGTGGGATGCTTGTCGAGGAGATTTTGGGTTTGAGCCTCTGTTTTCTTACATGTGTTCTGAATCCCACCCATTAGTACAGAGCCTGGAGAATTACCCTTAACCCTTTTGTTTTTGTGTGATGAATTTCCCTCTCTGGGAAACAGAATGAAGTGAAAGTGCAGAGAAACTGACTTTGATTCCCTGAGAGGAAGCTGTGGAATGATGATTTGAGTTCTGACTTGTGGAGTCTGATCAGTACTCAGACTTCAGAATGATGTGATGCAACCAGGCAGATCATGCTATAGTCACTGAGTCAGCTTGGTGGAGCTTACAGAGGAGGTGCATGGATATCCCTGTTACCGTATCTGGGTGTGTGAGCATTCATCTGAGCACTAGACCATGATACCTACTCTCCGTATCTGGAAAACATGGAAAATTAGGAAATGTTTTCTTTCTTTTTTTTTTTCTTTTTCCTTTCTTTCTTTCTTTTTTTTTTTTTGGTGTCTAAAACAGAGTTTCTTTGTGTCACACCTCTGACTGTTTGGCTGTCCTGAAGCTCATTTTGTAGACCAGGCTGGCCTGGAACTCACAGAGATTCACTTGCCTGTGCCTCCTGAGTGTTGGGATTAAAGGTATATGCCATCACCACCAGAGGACAATATTTTCTTTCTTTCTTTTTAATATTTATTTATTTATTTTTAATGTTATGTGAACTGGTGTTTTGTCTGCATGTATAACTGTGTAAGGGTGTCAGATCTTGGAATAACAGACGGTTGTTAGCTGCCATGTGGATGCTGGGATCCATCTCAGGTCCTCTGGAAGAATAGTCGGTGCTCTTTTTTTTTTTTTTTAATTTTTTTTTTTTTGATTTATCTATTTATTATGCATACAGTTTTACAGAAGAGGGCGCCAGACCTCATCATAGATGGTTGTGAGCCACCATGTGGTTTTGCTGGGAATTGAACTCAGGACCTCTGGAAGAACAGTCAGTGCTCTTAACCTCTGAGCCATCTCTCCAGCCCCTAGTCGGTGCTCTTAACAGCTGAGACATATCTTCGGCCCCAGTGTTTTCTTAACTTTTTAAAAAATACTTATTTATTATGTATACAGTGTACAGAAGAGGGCACCAGATGTCAATACAGATGGTTGTGAGCCACCATGTGGTTGCTGGGAGTTGAACTCAGGACCTCTGGAAGAACAGCCAGTGCTCTTAACCACAGAGCCATCTCTCCAATCCCCCCACACCCCCATAATGTTTTCTAAGACACAAAGAAAATTGCAGCTTAGAAAGTTGTCCAAGGGCTGGAGGGATGGCCCAGTGGTTAAGAGAGCACCCTGCTCTTGCAATGGATCCAAGTTCCGTTCCCAGCACCCTGTCAATAACTCCAGGTGATCTGATGCCTTCTTCTGGCCTTTGTGGATTCCCACACTCCTGTGGGATACATCTACACAAATAAAAGGAAAACATATCTTTTTTGTATTCTTTTTAAAGAAAGCTCTTTGAAGGATTACAAAGGGTAGAGTTTAGGCCAGAGCACCGCAGAACAGACCCATAAGCAAATGATAACCATATCCCTGTGAAGAAGGGCAGACAAAGGCTTCTCCTGGCGTATTCCTCTATGATAAAGTGGCATGACCATGGTTAGGAAGCTACTGCTGGTCCTCACCCAGTAGTCTGGATGGTGGGTCATGGAGTCTGCCCACCCGAATTGCTCACCCACCTCTCCAGGCTGACAAAAGCCACTGGATAGTGACAGCACTGACATCTTCCTTGCCTGTATCGCGTAGCAAAGGCAGCAGCAGTAAGACAGCTTCTGTTTCATAGCCACTGGCCAGCTCTCCTGTGAGTACACTGGACTGTCAGCACCTAAGCTATCCAGTCTCCTAATTGCAGTCTGGCAACGGGTCCTGAGATATTAGAAACTGAGGGCTGAGGCTTCGTCATTCAAACCCTGCTGCCTGCCTCGGTCCCATCAAACTGACAGTACTTTAGCTCCTATATCAGCAAAATCAAGTTACTGATGGGGGGTAGAGAGAGAGGGGGAAGGAGGGAAGAAGAGGCTTAAAACCAGGGTAGATCCCCTCACCCCCCCCAATCAGGTCTCGAGTGAGTGTGAGATGAGAGATGTCATGCTGGTCCCTTGTTTGATCTTAGTTCCTGAGATTCACCTTAGTGTCCTGCCCGCTTTGGTCTGCGTGTAGTGAGTAGAATGATTAAAGAGCCATGGTTTTGTCACCATCTGGCCCCCGACATAAAATCACACCCCTGATGTTTACAGTTAACACGGTAAGCAGAAGACATTCTAGGAGGATGATTAAGGAAAACGGTTTATGAAATTTGGTCCTTCTGTCTGAAATTCTAGATGCTTCTCTGCCCTCCCATAAAATCTAGCTTCATGGTAACACACCAAGAACCATTGGGAATCAGATCAAATGGACAATGGTGTGAAGGAGTATTGTAAACTGTGAAGTTAAGCTCAGGTTGCGCGCGCACACACACACACACACACACACACACACACACACACACACACACGCCCCAGTCCCTGATTCTTGGCATTCTATATCCTTGAATTCAAGTACCTCTGACAGAAAACACTAAAAAGAACTAAGCTTGTATTGAACATGTGCTTTTCCCTTGCTTTAGATTTCAAAACAATAGAGGATAATGGTTAGTTAAATCCCATTTTTACTGTAGTATATATTATATGTCATCTAGAGGTAATTTAAGGCTTAGGAGGATGTGCATAGGCTGTCTATGAACAGGACTTGAACCTCCTCGTAATTTGATAAGGCTGTGGACATGGGTATCCTGAAATCAATCTCAGATGGTGGATACTGAAGGATGACTGTACTTTTGTGACCCACCTGATTACAAATTTCACAAGTTGTGTCTTTTTGTCTTTAGAAGCTTTTGTGCATATTATTCTAAGAATATTAATTCAGGATATTTACATTAGGGTGCTATTATTTAATATACAGGCTTTACTCACATTTTCCCAACTGTTCTTATTTTTAAAACTAGCGATATCAACTCCCCACCCCACCCTTTCAGAATCCATTCCATAATTATACATCTGGAGTGGTATTCTGGTCTTTCTTTGGTTTTTCATGACCTTGACATTTTAAAAGAATTTAGGTCAGTTTTTTTTTTTTTTTATAATGTCACTTAAAATTGGGTTTTGTCTGATGTTCCCTTATGAGTAGAGTTATATATAATTTCCAGGAATATTAAATCAGCAGTTAACATTTCTTGAACTAAATAGGAAGTTCCAGCCCAGGCAGATTCTCTAAGTGGCACTTTGAAGATCATCACTGAGTGGAGAGTCAGCCCAATGGAAACAAGGACACTGGCAAGTTCAGCCACTAACCATGCAGTGTTGGTTAGTAACCATGCAAAATGATGGTGGCTAGCACCATGCATAGTGCCTTCATAGACACTGATTCATGTTGCACTTCAGCTCTGCCAGGAGGTAAAAAATATTTTATGGATGAAGGGGGATCTCAAGTCCCTTGCTCAAGATAACACAGATGAACAAAAGCCAGTGGGCAAACCCATAGAAAAATTTACATTTAATATTTGTGTGTGTGTGTGTGTGAGAGAGAAAGTGTATGGGAGGGAGGGGCAGGGGGTAGAGCACCATGGTGTGTGTGCTCAGAGAACAAAACTCAGGAGTTGATTCTCTTCTTCCACTATGAGGGATGAAGACCCAGTCATTGAATTTGGTTGTTGAGCTTGTCAATCAGAACCTTTATTATTTATCTCCATTGCTCTCAAATCCAAGCTTTTTTGTTTTTTTAGTTGTGTGTGTATGCATTTCTGTGTTCCATGTGATGCAGGAGTCCAAGGAATTCCAAATATCCTTCAGATCCCCTGGAAGTGGATGACTGTGTACCACTAATATAGGTTCTGGGAACCAAACCCAGGCCCTCTGTACCCACTCTTAAATGCTGAACCACCTCTCCAGCCTCCAAAGCCAGGTCTTAAAACTAGGTTCGGAGGCCTCATGTTTTTAAGGCACATGGTGGAAGAGTAGTTACAGCATCTTGCTGAGAATTCATCTATAAAGGAAGCAGAGTGAATTAAACAAGCTACACAGGGCATGACACCTAGCATTTTGAATTTCACAAAACAATAAAAATAACTTTTAAAGCTGGAGAACAGATACAAGGCTTTTAAGCATACCACCAGGCAAAGATATTAAATTATAAAAACAAAATGTTATTTAATATCAGTGCTGTTTCATTAAAAAAAAAACCATTTTAATATTGAGAAAAGAAAACTCATAACCACAGAAAAGGAACATTCTTTGAGTCTGAGATTATTACTTTTGTAATAGAGCTGGTAACTGGTCGTTGATTTTTCCCAGTTCTCTGAGGTCTAGGGAGAGATTTCTGAGAAGAGCCTCAGTCTGTGGCCTGGTGTGTGGAAGCCCGTGCTGTGTGTGTTATATCTAAAGTTTTGTTCTAAGAAGGAAGAGTCTCCGGTGGGGTGGAGCATGGCAGGGTGTGGTAGGAAGTGTCTGCGTCTGCTGTTCACTGGGTGTTTTTGATTCTTCCGTTGGTCACACTTCCAGCTTCACTATTTCGAGTCCTCATTTTCTTCCATTGTTCTTTTTCTCTTTCCTCCCCTTTCTACTCTGTCCTCTTGGCTTCTAGACCTTGCTTCAAAAACAAAACTGTAGTCCGGGCTGGAGAGATGGCTCAGCAGTTAAGAGCACACTGGCTGTTCTCCAGAGGTCCCTGAGTTCCCAGCAACCACATGGTGGCTCACAACCATCTGTAATGAGGTCTGGCGCCCCCTTTTGGCCTAAAGGCATACATGCAGACAGAAAACTCTACATAATAGTCTTAAAAAAAATACAAAACAACAAAACAAACTAGTCAAGAATCAACACAGCACAATAGTTTGGGTACAACAGGAACAATATGTCACTTATTTCAACGTATGAGGACTCATGGGTGAGTTATGGCTGAGGACTCCAGAAATCTTTCTTGGAACAGTGTTTTTTTTTTAAATTTTTATGTATATCTTTTTTGTTTGTTTGTTTGAGACAGGTTTTCTGTATGTAACAGCCCCAGCTCCTAGCTGTCCTGGAACGCCCTCTGTAAACCAGGCTGACTTCAGACTCACAGAACCACCTTCCTCTGCCTCTCACGTGCTGGGATTAAAGGTGAGCACCACCAATTATTTTTTTTAACTTTATTTATTTATTTATTTGCCTTAGTGTTTGCCTGGAACTGGAACTACAGACAGTTGTTAGCTGCCATGTGGGTGCTGGGAATCGAACCCAGGTCCTCTGGAAGAGCAGACAGTGCTCTTAACTGCTGAGCCATCTCTCCAGCCCCCACCACCAATTATTAATGCAAGAAATAACCAGATATTGAAGTGGGCCTAATAGTCACTAATTTCAAAGCAGCAATGATTTCAAGCAGTATTTTATAATGTGATTAAAATAGCTGTGTCAGGTGTCAGTCACAGGTTACTACTATTCAAGTGTGGAACCTACAGTCCCATGAAGGAAAGGTACAATGTCAGTGAAAGGCGAGTGTAAGTCATGCTGTTATTTTCCTCAATTTCAAGTTCACAGATGAATGAATGACGTACTGAGTGGGGACACCTGAGGCCTCAGACTAAAGCTCTTTTTTAGGAGCCTTTACTTGGGACTTGGAGAGATGGTTCAACAGTTAAGAGTACTGGCTGCTTCTCTTGATGACCTGGGTTCAATTCCCAACACCTGTATGGCGGCTCACAACTACCTGTGTTATCTATAGTTCATGGTCTCTGACACCTTCTTCTGGCCTCCTCAGGCACCAGGTATACAAGTGTTGCCCAGGCATTCATGCAGGCAAAACACTCACACACACAAACTTTAACAAGTCTGTCCTCCCAACCTCTTTCTCACCTTCATATCTCAATTTTGTGAGTTCCGAAGTATTTACATATGTATAAGGAAAACCACCCTCTTATAAAGTGAGTTTTACTCACCTTAACTAGTCTTCCCCTAAGTTTGAAGGACCTTTTCCACGTCTGCAATTAGCCATTTTCTGTCGAAACCACGGATGCCAAAACCATTTCCTTTCTTTGTGCGTCTGTATCTTTTCTTCCACATGGTGGTGTCAAATGGTCCTAACAGTGGACTAGTACTGGTCCTTTTCCAAAGCACAGACTCAGTTGTGAAGTGAGGTTCAGGCATTCATTTAATGCTACATGAGTAAATTCAGTGTACACCAATAGGTGAGACTCATTACCTTGGTGATTTTTTTTTTAAATATTTATTTTTATTTTATGTGAATTGGTGTTTGCCTGCATGTATAACTGTGTAAGGGTGTCAGATCTTGGAATTATAGACAGTTGGTAGCCGCCATGTGGATGCTGGGAATTGAACTCAGGTCCTCCGGAATAACAGTCAGTGCTCTTAACCGATGAGCCATCCCTCCAGCCCCGCCTTGGTGATTTGTAAGTGCACCATTATCCTTGTCATCCCTCTCTTCCTCCTCCTCCTCACCATCACCATCATCACCACCATCACCACTGACTTAGGGTCCCCCCCTCCTTGATTGCATTCCAAATAATAGCTCTTATTTGATCTTTTCTTGGGTTAATTTGTCATTTTTTTTTTAAGTTTATTTGGTACACCACATTTTACCTGCTATGACTATAGGCCAGAAGAGGGCGCCAGATCTCATTATAGATGGTTGTGAGCCACCATGTGGTTGCTGGGAATTGAACTCAGGACCTCTGGAAGAACAGCCAGTGCTCTCCACCTCTGAGCCATCTCTCCAGCCCTCTCTTTTTTATTTTATTTTAAAAGGTTTATTTATTACGCATATAGTGTACAGAAGAGGGCACCAGATGGTTGTGAGCCACCCTGTGATTGCTGAGAGTTGAACTCAGGACCTCTGAAATAACAGTCAGTGCTCTTAACCTCTGAGCCATCTCTCCAGCCCCTAATTTGTCATTTTAAATGTAAAAACAAAACAGAAAAATTTTCTTCAGCAAAGTGATGTCCATATTAATGAGGCAATGTCGGCACAATGCTTGCAGCGTCGGGAGTCAAGTATATTTTGTAACAATGAAAATTATAATTTCTTTATTTTGGAAGCAAACAGAGAAGACATAGGCAGATTATAAAGCCAGAGGTGGCAGTGATGAGCAATGTTAGTCTACATCTGAGGATTTGAGATGAACAGGAAGCTAGCGTTTACAGGTGAGAGTTTATAGATAATAGATCTAGCTATGGGAACGTGGCCACAGAATCTTAAACACTGGTCCTCAAAGCTGGGAGAACTCTCAAGGCCCCCCCTTCTCCATTTCTCCATCCTTTATTTCACACATGCATCTATGCTGAATAACAGTCTGTCGTGGCCATTTTAAGATTTGCCTGGACTCTAGCTTCCTTTGTATTCATAATAAAAACATTCAGGATTGTTCTTTATGACTGTATAAAATCAACCACAGTCTTGTCTGCATTCATTAATATATTTATTTTGATTGTTATAGAAAATATTCTTCTTCTGATTTTAAGAGAAGAGAAATTAAAGTGTAAACATTTTTGTGGAGTTCTAAATGGTCCTGTGTCCCAGGCCCTTGTTTCCTGTGCCTTGTGGGTAAGTTTTGTCTTGCTTGTTAGCGGTTAGGGGGGAGTTGGAGGTGGGAGGACCCTCTGGATTATAGACCAGCTCATATATTTCCTTTGAAAGACCATTTTAAAAGTTTTCTTTAAATGTTTATTTTTATTTTATGTGAATTGGTGTTTTGCCTGCATGTATAACTGTGTAAGGGTATCAGATCTTGGAATTACAGACAGTTGTTAGCTGCCATACGGATGCTAGGAATCGAACTCAGTGCTCTTAACCGCTGAGCCATCTCTCCAGGCTGTGAAAGACCATTGTAATTGATACAGATTCCTTTCTTATGTTGAGCTGTTATACTTTTTGGTTTTTTCAAACTTCTCACCTCTTGTTTTCTTCTCCTCCCCCCCCCCCCCACCAGCAACAGTCTATCCTCTCTAAAGTATAGTAGACCCTGGCTTTGTAAAGTCTGGACCAAAACCCAGAACACATGGACATGAGGGTGCTCGAATCTCATTCTGTACCTATGGAATCAGAATCTGCATTTGAACAAACTCCCAAGGGATCCACACTCACAGGAGAGTTGGAAGCCCCATACTAGAGAATACAGTGTGTGCCATGCTGGCCAGCCACTAATCTAAGAGTTCTGCAAGGCTTCTCCAATCAATCCTTTTACCACTCTCTTTTATTTTTCCTAGGTTGCAAATTAGTGAGGGGAAGTACTTGGAGGCCAAGTGACTTGTCCAAGGAGTAGAGTTCAAACTGGGCAGTGCCCTGGGGTCTGTGAGTCCTCTCCAGGTCAACCTGTGCTCATCTGCTTTGAGGGAGAGTTGCTATTGCCTGATCTGTAGGCTTAGGTCAAGTGTGTGTCTCAGGGGAGGGCAATTTCGCTGTAATAGTTAACCCCATTGGAGCAACCAGTCTTTCATTGGTATGGCAAAGGCTGGAGAGAAATAACTTAAAAGGAGACTCGTAGGAAGGAGCAGTGGTTTCAGTCTGGAAGAGTCGCTTTGTTATTTCAGGACCAGGGAGACCATGTGTCAGAATAGAAGGTGGGACCCTGCAAACCTCTGAGCTCATAGAGGCCAGAGAGAGCTAATGGGAAAGGGCCAGGCTAAGGCAGACACATCCAACACACTTCTGTCTAGGCTCCCCTTTTCAGACGCCTATCACTTTTCAATAGTCTGTTTAAAAGGTAATCCACCAGGGGATTAAACCGTGGATCATATCCGAGCCACCATAATCCTCTTGTCTCTGGAAACAGCCTCACAGACACATACAGAGGTGTGTTTCACTAATCTCCTAGGCATTTCTCAGTCTAATCAAGCAAACAGCCAAGATTAGCAATGGCATCCATCCTCTTTTTAGAGCAGATCCCGGGACTAGTGGATCCCTGATTGACAGCCAGAAAAGCTCTTCCACAAGCCATCACCGATGATCTGCTAAAAACAGGAAATCCAGACACTCAGGTTCTTGCTCAATGGCATTGAAATGAAGCAACCTGGAAAGAATTTGCTCACTGTTAAGGGTGCAGGAAGAAGTGGTGGGGTGGCCCATAGGTGACTCATATAGAGGAGAGTTGTCTGTAAAAAAGGCATTGAGCCTTTGCTGCTTTAGTGTTGAGAGTACTTTCCAACCAAATCATCTCTCCCACTCAATTTTTTTCTCAACATTTCCAAGCCTATTAAGGCTTTGTATTTTCCTGCATGTCATATGTATATATATATATATACATATATATATATGTATATGTATGTATGTATACATGAGAAGCTCTACAATCCAATCCAATCTGTTTACTTGAGCTAGTTCAAGTAGGTTTCTGTCTCTACTGTAAAATCTCAATTATAAGAATGTATGTGCACACATTTTTTTTTTTAAATTCTTGTATTTTAGACGGAATCCTGCTATGTAACTGTGGCTGATCTGACCTTGCTCTATTGATAGCCAAGCTGGCCTTGACCTTGTAATGATTTTCCTGCCTCCACCTCTCAAGTGCTGGGCTTCTAGGAGTATGTTACCACACCTAGCATTACACCTGCACTTTTTATTGAATTTCACCCTTTCAATGATGGCAGCACACTTCTTTCAGTTAATCTCATGTCATGTGTCTGTTCCCTGCCCTGGCCTTTCTCTCTGGGCCATGCAATCATATCCATCAGAAGTAGCGTAATATGGGGACTACTATTGGAAGCTATTTCCATGGAACAGTTTGATGGATAAGAAGCGGGCCTGTCATCTGTAAAACTCCTGCCTTAGCATCTGGCAAGACTTCCTTGGTGCCTTCAGATAGGATCCGTATGTAAGAGGGTACCATGTACCCTGGGTTATACCTTGTACAGACATCCTGCTGGGTTTCATGAGGTTGTGGCCCCAAAGTTGGGCAACAGAAAGCAGGGATGGGAGAAGGGCCACAGAGGTTTTTCCCAAGCCTGGAGTGACCTCACAGGATTTCAGAAGAGAAACCCTGGTGCAAGGTTGTCTCCCTGAAACTCTCAAAAACGGCAAACAGCAGCGCAGAGAGGAACCCCGGCCCGTTCTCCCTCGTGATTGCCATGTTCAGGTCAGTACTAACTTTAGCCCTGCAGTCTCCAAATGGGGACAGTCCACTGGTGGATTACATCCTCTGTAAATGGCTAAGGAGTTTTTAGCCAGGGAGCCGAAGAAGGAAAAGGAAATTATTTCATCTATTCCCTGTCAGGGGCATGAGGACTTCTGGGGAAGTCATTCTCCGGTGCTTTGCAGGATAATGACACTTTCTATTCCTATAGTGCTGCTCTCCGGGGAGCTCAAAGTTCACCACAAGCATTTTATTAGCTTCCTTCACCTGGGAGTTCGGGTGTATGGGGGGGAATCGAAGATGTGAGGACAGCTTTTGATTCCTTTTCTTCCTGTTGGGTGGTTGTTTGCTGAGACCACTACTTCCTTTGAAAGAGATGGTGGATGGTCAGCCAAGGGACTTCCTTACCAAGCATCTAGGTTCATGATACTATCTTTGTATAGGCTTCATTTGGGAGTCCAGATAACTACTGCTATGGAATTATTCTTGATCTTTAATTCATTTGCCTCATTTCAATGTGGGGCAAACACTATTCATGTGGGGAAACTGAGGTCCAGAGAGGCCCCACAAAATGACCAAGTTCTGCCAGGTTGCTTGGGAGTATGTAGTGTTGCCGAACACCTGCCAATTTGTGATTCTTCCTTCTTTTTGCTGGTATTCAGACAAGGATGCTTTCAGGGTGAGCTATGGCCCTGTGATTTGGAGGCAGTTCACCCTGAAGAAAATGTGGGGATACATGGGATCCGTACCCTATCCTGAATGCATGAGTCCAAGCGGTCTGGCTGCCTTTCTGACATAACTTCCTCCGGTCTTTGTCCTGTGCGGTTTTCCTGGGATTAAGCGGCCTCTCTGGGACTTGAGTATTTCAGAAAAGCACCAAAGGGCCTTTCACATGATGCTGGGACATAAATAGCTTTAACGGAAAAATGTTGCCTCAGTGGTGTGCAGACTGAATCAGCACCACATTGAATTAGCAGCAATCTGGTGCTCAGGGAAATAGAGTGATGGAAAATGAACACTATTACATTTTTTTTTAAAGCCCTCTGAATGAGTCTTTAGTAAAAAAGGACAAATGGCTTCCAGGTGTCTTGCTGAAAAATTTCAACCACTGAGTCACTTGCTTGGAAGAACATGAGGCAACACTGACTCCCAATTCAATGGCTGCCAACTTGGATTGTCCCCAGTTCCAACTTTAGCACTCTTCTTTAGTCACTCTGCAGCACAGTCAGTTCCCCTTTGTAGATGCACAATGGGAGGAAATTCTAATGAAGGGACAGAGCTGCCACTGTCCAGTCTGACCAAGCATCTCTAGAGAGAAGTGGCTACCCATGCTAGGAAAAATTGTTGGGAGGAACCACCTGTGGGTTGTCCATGTCAGGACCTTGAATCACTGACTGCCCTAGAGCATAGGTTGATGTGTTAATTCCTGTGGTTGCCAAGGATACGGAGAGATTCCTTTAGAATGTCCCATTGGGTGGTTTATCTCTTCTCTTTGTTGTGGCAGCAGGAAGTGGGATGAGGGAAGTTGTACTGGTTGGAAGTCCTGTCTCTGTTACTAATGTGTCAACATTTGATTGGTTTGGATCGCTCTGAATCTGAATTTTCTCATCTATAGGGTGAAGGATGAACAAGACTCAGATGATAAACTCAGATGCTTCTTGAGTTCTCAAATAGGTGGCATGAATGAGTAGATTTTATGAGTATCACAGTGTGCACAACTGGAGAGTTGATCTTCATCCAAAGGTATTCAAGTTTAAAACAAACAGGCAAACCAGACTCCTAAGACATAGTCAAATACACTGCCAAACAGCAGACTTGGTCTGATGATTAGAATCCCCAACTTTCTAAGATTGTGGAACTAAGGGAAAACTGGAGAAGCCCTTTAGCTTAACTTGCTTTTAGTTGTTTACTTCTAGTTGACCTCAAAAATTACTGATGTTGGAGGCTGTTGTGCAACAGTTTTCTCAGAGATACACACAGTTCCAATTGTAGGGAAGATCTTTAAGTTAAGCAGTAAGGTAAACAAAAATAGCTTCAGGAAGTTCCTGAAACTGGCCAGATCTCACTAGGGCATTTCAGGCCAAAGTAAGCATTAAAAACAGAGACTACATCTGGCAGAATCGAAGCTGGGCTACAAAGAAGACTTTCAGACCAGCCCATCCGTCTGGAAGAGGTTCAGACCAGATTAAAGGCATGCACTACCATCACCAGGCTCTCCTCATGCATCCCATGAAGAGCTATAAAGATTGATTAAGGGTGTATAGCCAAGATCAGAGACTTTGTCTCCTTTATTACTTCATTTCTCAAGCATCTCATGGAAGCCTTTTTGGAGTTGGATGTTTCTCTTATACAAGTGGCTAGCTTGCAAGTAAACTTCCTCCTTGGAAAAAGTCAATTTGCTGATTGACTTATTGTGTGCCAGCCAAAACAGGCCTGGCTTAGGTAGTTACATTTGTCCCTATTTTTAGTAATCTAGACTTTATGTACAATTTGTACACCTCACTACATTTTTTTCCTTCCTCTCCCCTTTCCTTGCTGCTTTTTAAGGGAAGGTCTTAAATAGCTCAAACTTGCCTTAAACTCATGGTATAAGGGAGAATGATATTGACCGTCTGATCATCCTGACTTCATCACCTCCTGAGTGCCAGGATTACATCATGCTGTTAACACCCTGGCCCTTGTTCATGTGGTACTGAGATTGACCCAGGGTATCATGCTTGCTGGGCAAGCACTCTACCAATTCAGCCCCAAACGCATCTTTTTGAATGTGAGAAGGTATAGGTATCTAATAGGGGAAATGAAGTCAAAGGGAATATAGGCTAAAAGTAGCAAAAATCATCGAAGCAATGTTATTGATTAGAAAAATATTGTTATGTGATGTTACATAGCATCAGGTGTTACTTGAATGCCATATATATACATATATATATATACAAATATAAATATTATGGGTCTGGATGTTTTGCTTGCGTGTGTGCATTATACTATGTATATGTAGTGCCCCTGGAAGTCCGAGGGAGCATTGTAATCCTCTGGAACTGGAGTTACAGAGGGTTGTAGCCACTATGGAGCTTCTGGAAACCAAACCCAGGTTCTCTGGCAGAGCAGCCAGGCCCTTAACCATTGAGCTTTCTCTCCAGCAGATGCCATTTTGTTTTTCCTGGTCTCAGTTATGGAAACCAAGGAAAAGAAACTTACCAGCAGCTATGCTGAAGAAGCACTCTCTTCCCCAAGCCTTTAAATACCAGTGGTCTCTCAGCTAGTGGTAAGCCTTTTCAGCTCTGTCCTCAGGCATGGTGTGATTCACTGGCTTGGTCATGTGCAGGTAACTACAACAATGGCCATGGCATGTTCAGAAGGTAGCATTTCACAGCCCTCTTCTCTATCCTTTGGCTTTTAAATTCTTTCTGTTTCTTTTATTGTGATGTTTCCCAAATCCTGATGGTGGTAGTTGTGGTGTATGGATGTGCATGAGTATTTCCATCCAGTGTAGGTAGGTAGGGATGGCCACCCAACAGTCGTCTATTCTTAGCACTTGACCAGTCATCAATCTCTGTATTAACTGCTGCCCATTTTTTTTTTTAAAAACTTTATTTATTTATTATTTTCATTTATTTGCCTTGGTGTTTGCCTGGAACTGGAACTACAGACAGTTGTTAGCTGCCATGTGGGTACTGGGAATCGAACCCGGGTCCTCTGGAAGAGCAGACGGTGCTCTTAACCGCTGAGCCATCTCTCCAGCCCCCAACTGCTGCCCATTTTAAAAAGAAACCTCTTGGACCAAAGTTAAGAGCAACACTAATTGCTGAATGGTAGTGGTGGTGGTGCAGGCCTTTAATCCCAACACTCAGAAGACAGAGGCAGGTGGATCTTTGTGAGTTCGAGGCTAGCTACAGAGCTAGTTTTAGAACAGCCAAGGCTACACAAAGAAACTCTGTTGTTTTGGGAAAGGAAAAAAGCAGGGAAAAGAGAGAGCAATACTCTAATCTTTAAGTGTACATATGAAAAATAATCAATTGTCTAATTTTATTCCTTTGTCTTTTGCCATATAAATGTTTTTTGAATGATTAAATTATGCTGTAATATTACTTTTTCTTAGTAAATCTATTTTTGCTCTGGTTAAACAAATCATCTAATATGTTGGAGAACTGAACTTTACCTGGCGTAAAGATGAATAATATTATAATGACAAGCGCCAGGGATTGGTTACAATGACATGTATAGATATTGCTCTCCCCAGAGAGTGGAAACAGAAAATCTGTTATGAGAACTGATAACCATGTGTGATGGTTTGAATAATAATGGCCCCATAAGCTCATGTATTTGAATGCTTATTCAATGAACCAGGGAGTGGCAGTATTTGAAAGAGTTAGAAGGATTAGGAGGTGTGGCCTTGCTGGAGTAGGTGTGGCCTTGCTGGAGTAGGTGTGGCCTTGCTGGAGTAGGTGTGTCATTGGGGGTGGGCTTTGAGGTTTCAAAAGCTCATGCCAGCCCATTGTCTTACTTTCTAAACCTGCAGATCAGGATGTAGCTCTCAGCACCTGCCTACAAGCCATCATGCTCCCTGCGGTGATGATAATGGACTAAACCTTTGAAACTGTAAGCAAGCTTCTAATTAGATGTTTTCTTTCACAAGAATTGCCTTGTTCCTGGTGTCTCTTCACAGCTATAGATTAGTAACTAAGATGCTATGTCTTTATTGTTGTCCAGGAAGGAAGGTCAGCCAGTCACAATAGCTAGTTCACTTGGCTTCTGCTCAAAGAAAGAGTCCTTAAACAGATCCAATAATTAAGTCAGATGCTGTGGTGCATGACTTTAACCCCAGGACTTGAGAGCAGAGCTAGGTGGCTCTGTGAGTTCAAGGCTGGCCTGTTCTACATAGTGAGTTCAAAACCAGCTAGAGCTACAAAGAGAAGCCCTGTCTCAAAACCAAAAACACAACAACCACCCCAGCCCCACAAACACCCCACAGCCTTTGCTCTATTTATGCATTCACCAGTTTAGTTAGTAATAAATAACAAATAACAGATAAGAAGATTGGTGAATGAGGGGGGCAGAGGGATGGCTCAGCCTGTCAAGGTCATTGCTACCAAGCTTAAGGACTTGATTCAGGTTTCCCAGATGCACACAATAGAAGGACAGAACCTTCCGGCAAGATGTCCTCTGATCTCTACATGTGCCACAACATACCTGCGACAACTCACTCAGAGTCTAATGACTATAAGATGTCTTCAAAGCTACATACCAGAAAACGGTAGAAATATGATGGCATGTGCAGGGTGTGGATGAACCTTGACTGCTTCTCTGTGCCCCCTTTCTTGCTAGAAAGAACGGTTTGATGTTTCTTGCTTGTTCCACTCTTGGACCATAGATATCCCTTTGGTTAGACACAAACTAGTGGTTACAGTTGGTGCAAACCACAGTCCCCAGGGCATAGAGACTTTGATTGCAGCAGCCTGTGAGTTTCCCACTACTATGACGGCACCACTGAATCACTGGAAGGGCCTTGAGAACGCAGCACATCCTCTCAGTAGGATCTTTCAATGGGAAGAATGCTGAAATTTACTTTTTCTTCTTGGGAAAGTGCCAAGCTGGATGAAAGTAGCATGGTATTGTTATTTTTGTTTTTACAGCTGTCCAGATTGCTGTGGGTCTCCTGCTCCATTCATGAGATCCTTGCTTGTATGAATGTGCTAAAGATAGGAGCTGTAGCTCCTTTGTTTGAATCGTCCTTTGTTTGAATGGGGGTGTTCATTTTAGCTCAGAACAGCCCTTGACCACAAACTGCAGACCTCTAATTAGGGAACATCTCATTTATAGCTCCCAACAAGATCCTATATATTGTGTTTACATTTATCTCAGCAATCAACAGGATTCACGGATAGCCCCCTTTCACTGAAACACATTGGGAAGGCTCGCAGTTAAATGAGCACATTGTGCAATGTTCTGGGGAACAGCAGTGAGCCAACAGATGATTCCAAATGTGAGGATGGGTGTGGCAGCAATGCAGTTGTGCCAAGGAGAGGAGGGTCTGTCACATGGTCTGAGAGTTGTTTTAGACCAGGAAAGAACTTTTAGACAGGAAAACCATCTTAGTTATTTGAGAAGCTTGCTTACCTTATGTAAGAAGTGGTAGCCTTCCCCTTGTCCACTCAAAGGACAGGGCCACACTAGAACCAGAGCTACAGGTCAGTGCATGGGGACAGGGATGTAAATGTGTGTTTATCATAGGGAATGATAATCAAGTTTCATATTGTTTGAGATGAAGGAAGGACCTGCCTTGGAAATGGTAATGTCTGCAACATAAGGGCACAACCAAGCCAGGGAAGTGGAAGTGATGCACTGCAGAGCCTCCAGCACTGGAGACCAGCTATACCCTGCGAGCAGAAGTCTCTTTCCACTTTTAAGAACTCAGCCTGTCGTCTAACTTATACGTGGATATCGGTTAAACACAGCAGATGACTTAGCAGTGTTTTTTGAAGCAGGATCTATCTATGCACAAAAGTCTCATGAATTTCAAATAATTGAAGGCAAAAACCTTTTTTTTTGGTTTGGTTGGTGGAGTCAATTGTGAAATGCTTGAAAATAATAAAAGATTTTTATTCTTATCACTTTAAGACTATGGATGCGGGGCTGGAGAGATGGCTCAGCGGTTAAGAGCACCGTCTGCTCTTCCAGAGGACCCGGGTTCGATTCCCAGCACCCACATGGCAGCTAACAACTGTCTGTAGTTCCAGTTCCAGGCAAACACCAAGGCAAATAAATAATAAATAAATAAAGTTTAAAAAAAAAAAGACTATGGATGCTTGGACTTGTATCTACCAGAGTTGTCTGATCAAGATCTTGCTTTAATAAATAGAGAATGATCAATAATCACTGTGGCGGAGTATTAGGCTCTCTGGGTCCACATTTAGATTAGAATTAAGCGATGTTTAATTCAGTGTGTCTGAAAATGGTTGACTCTTGGGTAAGTAAATAGGCCCTTCAGAGATGTCATCTTATGCACTTATTTGTTCTGTAAATTCTTCCTTTTCTTTGCTGATGGAGCAAAAGACACCTGTCAAAGGTCACAAACAAACACAAGCACACCATGAGTAAATGAGTTTTGCTGTTTTCTTGAGGCTATTTCTCTATCTCTTATCCTGGATGCTAAATAGTTTAAGACCATACATATGCAAGGTCAAATAATCAGATTAAGAGAACTGACATATCCATCATCTCAAACACTTATTTTTAATTTTTAAATAAAGATTTGAGTGAAATGCAGATAACTGGAGGTATGTACATTTGAGCTACTACTACAAATAGGGTTAAGTGACTCAGAGACTGGGGATGTGGCTCCAGTGTAGAGCACTTACATATGTAGAGAGTCGTGAGTTCAACACCCCCCCCCCCCCCCCGCACTGCATAAAACCAAGCAAAATGATTTTCCGTGAATCTGTTTATCCAGGCATGTTTATCCAGGCACAGTGGCACACATCTGTAATCCTAGACATTAGGTGATAGGACCAGGAAGATCAAGGAATTAGAAGTTCTTTTTGGTTACGTTGCAAAGCTGTCCTGGATTGCCTGAGACATGTTGTCTAAAACAAACAAAAAACAACATCAAAAACAAAACATCAAGAAACCCCCAACAAACTCTCAAACCTTCTACATCCTAGCCAGGGGAAGTGTGATGCAGATTCTCCCCAAATACCTGATTTCGTGTGAATCTTTGGGGCTGTTAATAACCCTCCAGTTGGAGGCTATTTTTACTAGGTATCTTAGAAATTGAAGGTTGGACTTGCAAAGGGAGTGTGTGTGTGTGGATGAAAAGCCATTGATAAAAAGAGCCATTGTTAGCCCTTCCTTCCCCACTCACATTCAGAAAGAGGCAGCCGATTTCCACTGCTGCCTCATCCTGTTAACGTGATTGTCACTGTTGCCAGGTAACTGCAGCTGGCAAGGGCTTTGGGATTGGCTGCCTGCCGGCTAGCTGGGAGAAAGGGGCAGACTGGCAGAGGTCAAGGTCAGAAGGAATGAAAACAGCCCTCTGTGTGCACAAATGAAGGCCACAGCAATTCTTTTTAGGCTTATGGAAGAGCCCAGGGTCTGAACTTGAAGATAACAGGAAACCTTCAAATAAAAAGCCAGCAAATATATAATACCCTGCGAAAGGAATAATTTGGTTTCTATTCTCTTCTTTTAAAACAAAACTTCACTCTTCCTGCATTCTAGGCAATGTTTGCAACAGTGTGGACTTTGGGTGTGTCTTTAGGGGCTCGATCGGGACCCCAGCGCCCCCACCTCTGCGCTCCTGCTTAGTGTCATTGTTAGTGAGAGAATGAATAGCATCACCAGAGTCCCCTAGAAGGCTCTCACTCTCTTTTTCTCTCAAATATCAAGCAGTTCTCCTGAGTACCGGTAAAGCCAGATGCTCTGTGACTGAGCCGTGATCACTTGCCCCTGAGCCCAGCAAGTCAGCTGGGTGATCCAATAAGATTCTTTGGGATGAGGTGAAACCATCAATGCTTATTAAGTGTAGGGGGGTGAGCCTGCAGCTCTAAGGGAGAAGAGGGGGGGGGGAGCAGAGAGAGGGAGGGGAAGAAGGAGGGAGAGAGGGAGAAAATGAAGAGGAGGGAGAGGATGGGAGGCAGGGAGGGAGGGAGGAAAGGAGAGAGGGAGATCCTTTTGTATTTCTCTGGCTTCCTCCTTGTTCAATATCCTCACTATTAACCTTCAGCCTGGTGACCCACAGAGTGCTCCTGAAACTGTCTCCCCTGACTGCTTCATGACTTGGCCTCTCTGCTCTGTCACAAAGGACCTGTCATTAATCTCCGAGCTGTTTTCCAGACTCATTCTTGGTCTCAAGGTCTCTTATTCATTTGCTCTTATTAAGTGCTTATATCATCTCTGTCCATCAATAAATGTTTCACTGGCTCTAGCTAACCCAATTTGGCTTTGATGTCTTCATTCCTTTATTTGCTGACTCAATACCTTAATTACAGGATTGTACACCAAAGTCCTGGTTTGCTTTCTATTGCTGTGATAAAGACCATGATCAAAACAACTGGGGGGAGGGTGTTAAATTTTGAATTTTTTTGGCTTACACATCATCACAGTGTATCATTGAGGAAGGCCGGCGCAGGAACCACAGAGGGATGCTGCTTACTGGCTCGCTCCCTATGGCTTGTTCAGCCTTTCTGACACAACTCAGAACCATCTACAAAAGGATGGCACCACCCACAATGAACTGGGACCACCCCATCAATCACCAAGAAAATACCCTATAGGTTTGCCTACAGGCCAGTCTGACAGAGGTATTCTCTCAATTGTGGTTTTTCTCTTTTCAGTTAACTCTAGTTTATGTCGAGGTAAAAAAGAAAAAGAAAGAAAGAGAAAAGCCAACCAGGACATAAAGGGTACCCAGCATGTTTTGGCATAGCTCATGAATATGAGGTCCATTGCAGGAATTAGATGTTTTTAACTTTTCAAAGTAACACTAACTGATCTTAGAAAACCATAATCCCATCAAAACTTGTATGTGTGTGTGTGTGTGTTTGTATGTGTGTGATTGTGAGACAGGGTGTAATTCTGTGTAATTCTGACTGGCTTGGAACTATTAAGACTAGGCTAGCCTCCAACTTACAGTGTTTCTCCTATCTCTGTGTTCCAAATGCTGGGATTACAGCTTTGTGCTATGATGCTTGCCAAAATCTCACTAAAAACTTTTAAACTGATAAATTCAAAATATATTTCAGGCTATTTTATTTTAAAATGTGTATTTTCTTATGCTTCCTATAAACTATGCTTTGTTGTGTTTGTGAGACAGCCTGGGCTGGCCTTGAACTTCAAATCTCCCTGTCTCAGCCTTCCAAGCATTAGGTTAATAAGCATGTGTCATCATACTCAGTCTGGAATTATTTTTGATTTGGTTTTCAGATAGAATGATTCCTTGGGCTCCTGATCTCCCTGCCTCTATTTCCCAAGAGTGGGAATGACAGCTGGACTATGCCTGATATAGGACAATACCTACTGAGCACCAAATATATAGCAGATCTTGAAAATATATTGTGGGATAATGCTCTTGTACACTGTAAAGATTTGTTACCATATTGGTTTAATAGAATGCTGATTGGTCACTATCTAGGTAGGAAGTAGAGGTGGGGCAACCAGACAAAGAGAATTCTGGGAAGAGGAAAGGCTGAGAGCAGATACCAGCCAGACACAGAGGAAAGAAGATGAGAATGCTGCTCTGAGGAAAGGTCCCAAGCCACATGGCTAAACAAGAATAGAATCATGGGTTAGTTTAAGAGAAAAAGTCAGTTAATAATACACCTTAACTATTGATCCAGCAGTTATTTTAATATTAAGACTCCAATTAAGTTATTTTATAAAAAGCTTTGGGATTGTGGGTCTGGACCTCGGGGCTAGGCTGGGTCAGAAACTTCTGACTACAAGATATTTTAAGACATAAATTTTTTTATTAAATATTATCAACAATAAAATTGGAAAAGTATTATTTTCTCCTCCACCTAACATAAACAGAAACAAAACCCAGAAAAGTTAACGGGACTCACTCAAAGATGTGATTTCTAATTTTGTAGCTTGTGCTTTCTCTTATCACTTTATCAGGCTGTGTCTATTAGTTAAATAATTTTTTAAAAAATTATTTATTTATTATGTATACAGTGTACAGAGGAGGGTATCAGATCTCATTACAGACAGCTGTGAGCCACCATGTGGTTGCTGGGAATTGAACTCAGGACCTCTGCAAGAGCAGTCAGCGCTCTTAACCTCTGAGTCACCTCTCCAGTCCCTTAGTTAAATAATTTTAGCTTGTCATGCTAAAAACATGCATACAGAACTTAATGAATTAGTTTTGAGCCTTGAGAAAAAGCAATTGTTATTTATCTGTTGCTGTGTAACGAATTTTCCCAATATTAGCTGCTTAAAATGAAGACATTGTTTAGTCATTTTGGGTCAAGAAGCTCGGTATTGCTTAATGTCATGTTGTGGTAAGGAATGCTGCTGGATGCTGTCCTCTCATGGCTGGACTTCAAGGGTGGCAGATTCTGCTCCTCAGTGGCACTTGACAGCCTTAGTTTCTTTCTAGCTGTTAGTCTAGAGTCATAGCAGGTCCTCGGATAGTGATTCCCAAAGATAGCAGATCCTAATCTCTGTACTGTGGGAATAGTATCTTAAATGGTGGTGTTTAATAAAAGGATTTCTTACTGCAATAAAATACATGTTCCATGGGGCTGGAGAGATGGCTCAAAGGTTAAGAGCATTGACTGTTCTTCCAGAGGTCCTGAGTTTGATTCCCAGCAACCACATGGTGGCTCACAACCATCTATGATGACATCTGGTACCCTCTTCTGTACACTATATACATAATAAATAAATAAATATTTAAAAATACTTGTTCCACAATGTTACCATGTAGGGATTTTTTTTGGACAATGTGGTGAGGATGACAATTATTGTTGAGCTGGAGGTTAAACCTACACTTCTGTGAATACTAGGCAAGTTTTTCTACTGAGCACATCCTAAGCCCCATGCTAGTGTCTGATAGAGGGTACCATCAGAGAGGGCTCTTGTCTGCCAGAAGTGGCTTTATGTGGGAGGCAGACAGAGATTAGACACAGAAGGGAGGCAATGTGACTACAGAGGAGAAACCGGAGTGATGCAGCCATGAGAGATAGGGCATGGATGGACACTAGGATGCTAAAATCACAGGGGTATGCTAGAGTCTTCCTCCCCAGGAACCACAGAGAAATGGATTTCTGACTTAATGGCTTTCAGAACTGAAATCATATATTTCTACTGGTTGAGCTTCAAGCTTTGAAAAAATTTAGTACATTACAGAGGAAGTAATATGCTTCCCTTGGTCCCTTGCAGCGTACTGTATGACACAGAAGCTCGGTTTCTCAGAGCGAGCAAGTAGAAAGAGACAGAGAAGAGAGAATTGGTGAGCAAGATGTTGTCTACAGGATTAGAACTTGAAGTATTACTTCACTTTCATTGTGTTCTGTGAGCTAGAAGCAAGTCAGTGGCTTTAGCTCCTGGCACAGTAGAGGGGATTCCACAAGGCCACTGCTATAGCATGCATCTTAAATATCTCCCAAAGTTCAAAGTGTAAAAGTGAGCCGGCATGATGGCACACACGCTTTTAATCCCAACACGTGGGAGGCAGAGGCAGGCAGACCTCTGTCCGCCTGAATTCCAGGCCATCCTGGGCTACAGAGCAAGTTCCAGGATAACCAGGGCTGTGACACTGAGAAGCCCTGTCTTGGAAAAAAAAAAATTGCTTGCATGTGATACAATTAGGAAGTGGTAGAGAGTTTAGATATCAGCGCCTACTGGGAGGCCTTCGGTTCTCTCAGGGCACAACCGTGAAAGGAATTGAGGGGTCCCAACCTTTGCTTGCCTTCTCTTTTGATTCTTGACTGTGAGGTGAGCGATTTGGTTCCTCTTCCATCCATTTCTATCATGACGTACCATCACTGACCCCAAACAATCCGGAAGCTTTGAAAACTGTGAGTCATCTAAACCTTTCTTGTTTATGGGTTGGTTTCTCAAAGTTTAGAAAATGGTTATTACTTTGTGTATGTGGGGTGTGGTGTGTGTGTGTGTGTGTGTGTGCATGTGCGTGTGTTCAGAGGACAATTTTACGTAGTCCCTTCTCTCTTTCTACTTTTACGTGGGTTCTGGGGACTGGACTCAGGCCATGAAGCTTAGATGGTGGGTACTTTACTCTGGTGCCATCTTGCTGCCGGTCTTCCTGGCTTTGTTTTCGTAACAGAAAGCTGAATGACGCTGGCAAGGAGTACACAAAGGCAAGAGTCTTTGAAGGGAATCTTAGAAACCGACTGCACAGCCATCTACATTATTTGTTGTGAGAGAGAGGGAACCAGAAAATATTTTAAATTCTAGACAGATTCCTGCTGAGGTCTGCCTTTGGCTTTTTGTATGGACAGAAGGCTGCCCCGGGGCGTTGGTTAGGAATTATCTTATTCTCTATGAGGCCCGTCCAGACTCACTCCATTTTACTGGCCGAAAAAAAAAAAAAAAATCTATGTCTTTTCTCCCTCCTTTTTATATCAAGCTCTTATCTTTTTCAAAAATTTTCCATGAATAAGTGGAAATTTTTATAGCCTCCTAGGACCCTAAAGATAAAAATGCATGGCCTGTTTATCTTCTCTGAAAGAGGAGGAAAGCACTCCTCTCTGAAATATTCCATCTAGGGCTATGTGGTTTATTTATAATCATCTACAGGAGTGATTTTGTTACTGCATTTATGGAGAATGGATGGATTGCTGGCTAGGTTGTGTTTATTGTTATTCCTGCGTGCAAGAATTTCCACACTTGCCACCAGGGAAGCTGGACACGCTGTGAAGAGTGAGGATTTTATTGTTATATACAGGGAACCCAGGTCAATCACCTAGCTCCGGTGCAGCAGAAGGACTAAGAAAAACTACATATCAAGATGTGACGCACCTTGACGGTCTAGGATTGGGCAAAGGTGTAAGGGACAGCCCCATTGGAGTTTTGTGGCTCCAATCCAACCTTTGAATCCATTGGCTGCTGTGAGTTCACTTGCAGACCTGGGCCCCAGGTAGCATTGTGCTGATGAATCCAGGTCCTTACATTTATCTGGATAGCTGCAATCCGAAACAGAGTGACACTGACGAGCAAAACTGTTTCCCAGGTCTCTGTTCTTTCCTTTCTACCGAGTCTGCTTCCGTCCCAGCCTAGATTCCAGAGCACAGCTTCCTATGTCTCCTACTGCTAGTGACCTGTCACTCTGTGTCCTAAGGCTTCTTTCATCTTTCACACATACATACAAACGTATATAGGTATGGTGTACACATGAAGGTTAGAAGACAACCTGCAGGAGCTGAATCCCTCCCTTTAGCCAGGAATGTATGTCCCAGGAATCAAGCTGAGGTCTTCATGGTTGGCAGGAGGTGTCTTTACCTATAAGCCACTGTACTGGCTGGTTTTGGTGTCAACTTGTCACAAGCTAGAGTCATCGGAGAGGAAGGAGCCTCAGATGAGGAAATGCTTCCATGAGACCCAGCTGTAAGGCATTTTCTTAATTAGGAATCAATGAGGGAGGGCCCAGTCCATTGTGGTGGTGTCATCCCTAGGCAGGTGGTCCTGGCCTCTATAAGAAAGTAAGCTGAGCAAGCCATGAAGAGCAAGCCAGTCAGCAGCACCCCTCCATGGCCTCTGCATCAGCTCCTGTCTCCAGGTTCCTGCCCTGCTTCAGTTCCTGTCCTGACTTCCTTCAATGATGAACAACAATGTGGAGTGTAAGCCTAATAAACTCTTTCCTCCCCAAGTTGCTTGTTGGTTATGGTGTTTCATTGTAGCAATAGAAACCTTAACTAAGACGCCATTTTGCTAGACCTCCCAGAGTCTCTTGAAGTTTGTTTTGCTGACTCATTATCCAAATTGCCCAAGAGCTTGATGAAAAAACAGACACTGGGGTCCAACCCTACTTTACTCAGTCTTAGGTGAGATCTGGATTTTAAAAACTGCTTCTCAGGTGATTTGTGGTTCTTCTGCACAGTGAGGGGAGAACCCTTATTGAGATGCTGCCCCCTATTCCAGTGATGTTCATAGCTAACAATCTGTGAGCATTGTGAATCTTCTTAGAGTCATGTTTTAGCAGGCACTTTTGGAAGGGCAGTCCCTTGACTTAGTATCTCTGACCTGCTGGTAATTGAACCACTAGCTGCAGACAAAATGAGGTGATAACATGTGTGGCATTTAAAATTTCACAGTGGGGTTATTTTTAAGGGAACTTTTACTTACGGAAAATGCCACCGTTTTTAGTAGTGAAGTACAGTTTCTTTTGTATGTGTATTTTTATAAAAAGGGGGAATTAAATTGACAAAAAGGTATAGGTGATATATAGACAGGGCAAAACCAATGGTAGAAATAATGGGTTGAAGTTTGAAAAACACTGTTCTCCCCTCCCCCCCAATAAAGGCTCTCTGTGGACTTCTGCCATCAGCATGAAGAGGAGAGGATCCCTTTTGGGATAGAAAAATCTCGTGCAGGTTCCTGAGGTTATTGTCTCTGTGTGGAGTTAACCCCGGGCATCAGGATCAGTCATGAAAAGCCGATGAGGTGAGCTGCCTTCGGAGTCTCTCGTGAGTGTGGAGAAAGAAAACCAAAGAAATAGAGGATCATACCTGGCACAATCAGTAATCTATAGAGGCATAAACTCAACATCTGAACTGGACCTCAGCAAAGCATATTGTAGGTGAAGGTGTGACCCTGTACCCCACCATGGTCGGGGTATGTCACCAGTATGGCGTTCGTTGCTTTCTCACCCCCTCACCGTCTCCTCTGCTCCTCTCACCTTTCAGTTTAGTTAGAATTAACTAAGTTAATGTTAAATATGTCTGTTTCCTTTTGCCTATCCCATTATGGTTCTAGGAAATTTAGGACTACATATATGTGGCTTACATTATGTATTTCTTTAGATAGCATTGCTTTGGAAAATATGGAAATTTAGGTTGGAGTAAATGCCAGCCTTTTATAGATCAGACCAAAGTACTAAGAAATTCCAAACTTCCCAATATTCTCCCAAAGCTAAGAACACCAAGTTACCATGAGTTGGTTCCTAACTTGAATATTTAGGTGAATTCTCTCAGCTCCTTGGTTGATGTTAATGGACCCCATTACAGGAAGATGGTCTTGATGGAGACTTAGTCTTTTGTATCCATACAATAATGAGGTAACATAATAAATAGCCCAGAAAAAAAAATGACCTACTAATATTTTAGGCTTGGCTATAAAGTAAAGAAGGATAGGCTAACCACCATCATGAGAAAAACTTTTTATCAGTCTTGAGATTCTTCAAGTATTTTTCTGTAGCTTGTCTGTCAGAACATAGAAGAATGACGCATGGTGGACAGTGCCGTGGGGAACTGTGAGAGAGGAAAAAGAAGAAGGAAGGAAGAAAGAAAGAAAGAAAAGAAAAGAAAGAGGGCCTTCTTCTACCAGGTACATTTTTGTTAGCTGCCATGTGGGTGCTGGGAATCGAACCCGGGTCCTCTGGTAGAGCAGACGGTGCTCTTAAGCGCTGAGCCATCTTTCCAGCCCCTCAGGTACATTTTTGTTCCCTGGATTGTTTAAAATTTATTTATTTTTATTACTGTTTTGCCTGTATGTATGTCTTTGTGAGGGTATTGGATCCTGGAGTTACAGACAGTTGTGAGCTGCCATGTGGGTACTGGGAATAGAACCCAGGTCCTCCGGAAGAGCAGTCAGTGCTCTTAACCGCTGAGCCATCTCTCCAGCTTCCTGTTCCCTGGATTGTTATTGGATGTCATCCCATGCCTCCTGTGACAAATATTTACATTTAATTTATAAGATGCATTTATTCTTGTTGGATGACAGAACATAGCTATAGAACCCAGTCTGGCCAGTGTACCCTGAATCTGGATACGGCAGAGGCCTTGCTTTCATGCTTTCCCAGATAGAATGTATAGTATGTGCCAGGAAATTGTGTTTAAATTGTACTGTCCTGAGAAGGTTCTGGGAAAGGGCTGCTCTCTTAATATTTAGTATGTATTTACTGAATTTTACTTACTTTTTTTTTTCTGATCACAATTTTATGATCGTGCCTTTCTGAACTCAAACAACTTTCCCTGGGCCATTGCTTTCTTTATTGTATTTGTGTATAAAAGGACACGGAAACCGAAGTAAGGCTGTTGTCTGCAGTCCTAGTCTAAAGCCCACCCCACTCTTTCAGGTCATCGGAACCCAGGATCCGCAGACAAGGTCTGCACAGGTCCCCTGGAAAGGGGACACATACTGATGAGAATCTTCTAATCATTTTAATTGAGCATGTATTATCTGCTCCATTGTGATATGCTTTGGTTTGAATATCAAATGTGTTAAATACTCTGTTCCCTGTTGGTGCTGTCCTGTTGGGAGTTGTTGAGACTTCAGAGGTGGGGCTTCTTGTTTTCCCAGCTTCCTGTCCACTGTGAGATGAACAGTCTCTTCCTCCACATGCTCCTGCTATCATGATGTTCTGCTTCACCATAGTCCCTGCCTGGGTCGGTAGAACCAAAGATTCTGAACTGAAATATCTGGGCTAACATAGAATAAAATTTGCCATCTCAATTTATGATGTCAGATTTTTCAGTCACGGTAACTAACCATTTATGAAATGTTTTCTCATAAAGCTCTGTTGCTGCTGCTACCATGATGCGTTTAGATTCATAACTACCATTATAAGCTTGAGTTCCTCAGCTGCCGGTGCAGTAAGACCCATTTATGGACACTGATCATCAGATCACATCATGAACGATTTCTATTTTTAAGCTAAAATCTGGGGGCTGGAGAGATGGCTGAGCGGTTAAGAGTGAAATAAATTAATTGGTATCAAGAATTGCTTCTTTACTTCTGGTCATGGTATTGAATAGAAATGGAACACTATTGCCTTTAAGGGTCTCCTCTAGCCTGTCAGTGTAGCTCACATATTCCTAATTTTGTCAGATAGTGAAGCTGGGCACTGCAGGTAGACCTGACTATGTGTTTTCCTTCATTCCTTTTCTCCTCACCTTGAACTTAGGCTGATTCTTGACTTTGCCGTTATCTCCTTCAATTTTAATACCCAGGCAGTTCTTCAGCCCCAGGAGCCCAATCTGAGAGATAGGTTAAGGTCACTGTAAGGTATTACCATTCTGATTTGGCACAAGAACATGCTTAGACCCAAATTCTAGCCCTACATTTTTTCTTTCTGGGCTATATTTGTCCTGCTCTGGCATTTGCTATTTGATGTTCCTTGTCAGCTAACAAATGTTAGCAGGAGAAATAGTGGATGTATATTAAAATGCAGCCTTGTAATATCCTCAATCCTCTAGGAATTCTCTCAGGTAATTAATTTCTTAGAATATTGAGCATGGTATGTCACGTCTTACTCAGTACACCCAATATCCAAAATATATAATTAGTATTCTTGCTTCAAAATTGTATTTAGATTTAACTAAAAAAATATGAATTTATTTGGTGTCTTCTGAGGATTTGTTCTCAGACTTCCAGCCTGCCTCCCACCTCCCTGGCTTCTAAATCCTCAGATGCCCGTGCTCCTCATCCAAATGGCATAGCATTTCCATAAAACTTATGCATCTTGTCTCTCACACTTTAAATCACCTCTAGGTTTCATATAATACTGAGCACATTGGAAATGCTGTATGATCAGCTATACTTTATTGCCACTGGCTGACTTTATGTCAAGTTGACACAGGCCATAGTCATCTGAAAGGAACCCTAATTAAGTAAATGTCTCCATAAGATTGGGCTGTGGGCAAGCTTGTAGAGCATTTTCTTAATTAGTGGTTGGGAGAAGGCCCAGCTAATTGTGAGTGAGGCCACCTCTGGGCAGGTGGTCCTGGGTTCTATAAGAAAGAAGGTTGAATAGGCCATAGGGAGCAAGCCAGTAAACAGCCCCCCTCCATGGCTCCGGCATAAATTCCTCTCCTGCTTCAGTTCCTGTTCTGATTTCTTTCAATGATGAACAGTGATGTGGACGTGTAGGTCAAATAAACCCTTTTCTTCTCAAGTTACTTTGCTCATGGCATTTCATCACGGCAATTAAAATCATAACAGACAATTGCCTAGTGAAAAATGACAGTAAAAAATAATGCATGTTCAAGGTAGGTGGAATTAAAAATTATTATTGATCTGTAATTGCTTGATTCCACAAATTGGTTGAACCTGTGGATATAGGGCCCACTGTATGGCACATGCATCAAAGGGTATGCATCTTTGCTTGTACACAGCAATTTTTGGCTGGCTGAGCATCATGTTGCAAAGTCTGTTCACTCACTTATGGCATTTGATTCCTTTCTTGCTGCTTTTATTTAAGCAGGATCCTAAGGCTTCGATTTTCCCCCTTATGGCAACCATCTAGGTTTTGATTTAACAAACACCCCAAAGGCTTCATTTAGTCACTTAGTTGGTTATTTTGTTTGTTTGTTCTATTATAATTTATATTTATTCGTCACTTTTTATGAGCAAAACACACAGCATTCATGAGTTGGAAGGTAGCTTTAGTGGTTAAGTGTGGGATAATACTAGATATATTTTTCACTTGTATTTATTTAATAAAATGATGATTGGCCAGAAGGAAGGCAGGAAGTAGAGGCAGGGCAACCAGACTAGAAGAATTCTGGGAAAGGAACAGCAGATGTGAGCCAGATGCAGAGGAAGGAAGATGAGAATGCTGCATGAAGTAAAGGTACCAAGTCACATGGCTAGACATGGATAAGAATTATGGGTTAGTTTAAGAGTAAGAGTTAGCAAGTAACAGGCCTAAGCCATAGGCCAAACAGTTTATAATTAATACAAGCCTTTGTGTGATTATTTGGGACTAAATGGCTGTGGGAGCAGCTGGGCAGGACTGAGAAACTTCTGATTACAGTTAGAGCACTGGCTTCTCTTGCAAAGGACCAAAGTTTGGTTCCCAGCATTCACATGGTGGCTCACAACCAGTTCCAGGAGACTCAATGCCCTCTTCTGAACTCTGTGGGCACTAGGCATGTCCGTGATGTACATAGGTACATGCAGGCAAACCACTCATACAGCATACTAATTTTAAAAATCTAAAAAGATATATATAGCATTTAGACTTTTCTCTCTCTCTTTTTCCAGAGTATCTCTACGTAGTCCTGGAATTCTCAGTGTTAACACATACATACATTGCATATAATATTACATATAAGTTATCATATATGTAATGCATGCCATCATGTAATATATACGTGTTACTATATACAGTATATATGTTTATGATATGTGTGGTGCACATATGGATTCAAGTATGCGTACATATGTGTGTGTGTGCATACAGTAGCCTGAGGTCCTCATCAGGTATCTTCCTTTGCCATTCTCAGTCTTAAATGTTGAGGTAGGATCCCTCTCTGAGTCCAGTAATTGCTCTTAAGGCTAGCGTGGTTAGCTAGCTTGTTCTGGGAAAATTCACTGTTGCCTCCCCTTCTGTTCTGGGGTTACAGATCAGCCACCATGTCTTCCTGGTTTATACATCTGTTTTAGGGCTTCGAACTCTGGTCCTCTTGCTTGTGTGACCGAGCTTTATCCACTGAGCCATCAGACTAGCTCCCAGCACCCCTTTTACTGCTTTTGAGATAGGATCTCACTCTATAACCTTGTTTGGCCTAAACAGGCTCCATAACTCAGTCTGACGTCAAACCCACGGCGATTTTCCTCACGTAGCTTCTCAAGAACTGGAACTGAGTCACCACACCAGACTCAGAAAATTCCTAAGCCTGTTAAAATTTGATATCTACTGGCCTTAAGATTTCCTCTGTGAGGCAGAATGGGGATGGGGCCAGGTTACTGGAAGGATGCTAAAAATTTCTCTTTTAAATTTGGCCAAACTCTTTGCCAGGAGAAGTGAATTATTTCTTGGTGTGTTGGGGTGTGCATGTTTTAAGAGTCGCTGCACAGAGCATGGTGACTAAGTACTTCGTGACTCTGACTCTGCCATGTCTCTTTTCAATTATGCTTATCCTTCCTTCCATGGGGGTAACCCTTATGCCACTCTTCCTTAGGTTGATATTTTCTACACTCAGAGAACACACAGGTGTTTATGAATCAGGCGAGGAGATGCTGTAACACAGCTCAGATCATGAAAAAGATATGGAAAGAAGACCTGAAATTCAAGCTTCTTGGCCCTATTTATTCCTTTTGCTAAGGCCCCCTGCCTTCCTCCTCCCCTTCCTCCTCCTCCTCATCTTTCCCCAGTCCCCAGCCTCAGATCCATGATACCTTTTGAGGGAAACTTACTTCCTTCACCAGCTCATTTAAGACGCACTTGGGATTTTTCCTAAACAAGACCTGCCAAACCTGGCCTGTGCTATTTTTAGGATCTCCTGTGCACACGTGCCCCGAGGAAATGGGATTCTCTTTGCCTTCTTCTGTCTTCTGACCAGTATTTGATTGGCAGCTTTAAAATGTTCTCATTGTGTTTAAATTACAAACTCATTGCAAGCACAAGGTACCTTTCTCAGTTTTTTAAACTACATGTCAATATGTGTTCTTGTAGCACCATAATTACCTATTATTCTGTAGCTTTCTGAATTAAATATTCATTAAACAAGAGCAGAAAAAGGTATTAAATTTATATAAAAAATTAATGCACAAAAGTTACTTATTGGTATGTTAGTATACCTTCATGGGGGGTCACATAGGTGGTGAGAAGGTGCAATGTCCTTTTAAATAGTGCTTTGTTGTTATTTAAAGGCCATTCATATTTAAAGAAGAATGCAGTTACTAAATGCAAATGCGAAACAATTTTACTGTGCTGTCTTTGGAGAAGGATGTGATTTTTAAATAAAAATAGAAGCTTCCCACTTTTGCCAATGCTCAGCATTTCTGGTGACAGGGAACGTACTGGGTAGACCTTAGCCAAGGCTCAGCCCTGTGATAACAGCAGCATGGAAGAATTCTGTCAGAACTTTCACCAGCCCACAGCACTCCCCTCCTCCCAAGGAGTTAAGTTACACGTAGGTCAATGTCTTGACTTTCCATGCAGACATAAACATGTCAGGAAGACATCTGGGGACAGAATATCTCTAACAAAATCACCTATTTCATTATAAATTCTTCCACTCAAGTGACACATGAAAAAAAATATAATGCAATTATCATGGAGAAAGCCATAGATGTGTCTTGTCTCATCCACTTCTGTTTCCCAAAGGTAACTGACTTTATGTGGCCTCTTACATGCTGGACAAATGTTCTATTCCTGAGGTATGTCATCCTTAGCTCTTAAATTTTTTTTTAATTTGAGATAATTTCTTATGAGATCTCTGCTTCAACCATCCCAGTAGCTGGGGCTATATATGCCTGCTACCACACTCACTGTTTTTCTATTTCTAAACAATACATATATGGTTTTACTAATATTTACTTGGTTATTTTAAATATCCATTGATTCCCACTATCAAATATAAGTATTATGCAGTTTTTATCTTTTATTTATTTAGTTATTTGTTTGGAGACAGGTTTGCTCAAGTTGGTTTCAAACTCTCTATGTAGCAGAGGATGATCTTGAACTCCTAATCTTCCTCTCTCCATTCCCTGGTGTTAAAATTATGGGGCCAGACCACTGGCTTCTCCTAATTTTTAATTCAAATACTGTTAGCTTTTCTGCCGTTTAACTTAGTTGAATCATTTTTTAAAAATTGTGTGTGTGTGTGTGTGTGTGTGTGTGTGTGTGAGAGAGAGAGAGAGTCGGTGTGGCCCCGTGCACTGCAGTGTGAAAGCACTTAGGTGTCAGAGGATGACTAGCAGGGTCGTTTGCTTCTACTGTGGAATGTGGGGACACGATCAGGTCATCAGGTAATATGTCAATGCTGAGCCACCTAACTGGTCTGTTCATTGAATTTTTAAGGGCTATCTTGAAGTCTGACCTTTGGCTTTGTTCACTGAGACACTGCACACTCTTCACCTTTAACATGCTCCACCCTTCCTCTGATTTCCTTCCATGTCTTCAGCTCTGTCAGGTTTCTGCTCTTGGAGTCTTCTGCCATTGTGTCCATTGCTCAATGTTTATTCTTTTCCCTGGCCTGGTTCCAGTGTGTCTCTGTTCTTCAGAGTCTAAAGAGTTCATAATGTAATGTTTGAATCACATTGCTTATATAATTATCTTTTTTTTTTTTAGTGTTCTTTAATACTGTCTTTAAGTCTTAGCCCACCAGTCTTCATGGCTGGATACTAGTCTTTAATATTAGAGGTAGATTGAAGGTTTGCTGCTTTTCCAGAATATTCTGTTCAGCTTTGGCTCAGGCTGACTTTGGAAGCCTGTATTGATGAATACCCGCCTTGATATCATTTCTGACATTCTCCCTCTGTGAGCTCTGACTATATAATCATTTAGTTTATTGCTATAGAGCATTTATCTAGAAATATCTATAAATGAGTCTGTCATCTTACAAAGATAGATCTAGGCCAGACAGGGCTGCATAGTAAGATTCCATCTTACCGACTTTCCACTTACATGTGCATATATATGTGTGTGTGTATGTGTGAGACGTTCCACTAATTTGAAGACAATATAAAAAGTAAGTGATATCTTAATTCTTCTAAGGATTAATCAGTGTTCTAAAGCTCATAACACTGAACAGAATGACCTGTTGAGAACTATATTTAGATTTTAGTTACCTAATTCCATGTGAATCGTGAGTCTTCCACAAAAGGTTCTGTGTGGAAATTCTTCACATTTTGTGAGGTTGAATGAAGAGTGTACAATGAATGTCAATTTATCTTTGTTACATTTCTCTTGAAATGTAACAAAGATAAAATCTCCAAGTCATAAAAACGCTAAACTCATCATGGACCTTTAACCTTTAACCTAGACATGTGACCAGCCAGTCCTTAAATTGTGCTTACCATGTGCCAGGCACTGTTTTCCATGCTCTGGGTAGGTTAGCACCCTTCATTCTTCCAGCAATCCCATGTTGACTCCTTCTCAGATGAAGAGGCATGGGTAGGTTATTTATCCAAGGTCACAGGGAGTGGTAGAGCAAGATTGGAACCCATGATCTTAATTATGATCATATACATAAAATATTATTTTTTTTGCTATTTAGAGTTTATTGGAATTTTGGATATCCAGGGAAGGGTAAGAGGGGGGGAGAGAAAGACAGAGAGAGACAGAGAGACAGAGAGACAGAGACAGAGAGACAGAGAAGGAGAAGGAGGAGGAGGAGGAGGAGGAGGAGGAGGAGGAGGAGGAAGAAGAAGAAGAAGAAGAAGAAGAAGAAGAAGAAGAAGAAGAAGAAGAAGAAGAAGGGGTTACAGGGGAAAGCCTAAAATAATTTTTATTATGATCTCGTAAATGAGATGTATCTGACCTGTGGTAATGTATCTCTTAAAAGGTATTTTATGTTCTCCAAGGTCTAGTCTGGTAAATGGATAGAACTAGATAAGACTATATTGAGTGAGGTAACCCTGACTCAGAAAGACAAATACCACACATTCTCTCTCATCTGAGGCTCCTAGCTATAAATCTTTAGATGGAAGTAGGTATCCTGAAGTAACTTTATAAACCAGCAAAGTAAAAAGGAACTATTGGTAGAGCAGGGGCTTAAGGAGCAATAAAGAGGGGAACAGCAGGATACAAATGATCTGATTGGGGAAACGGGAAATGAGGGTGCTCTTTAGGGAGGGGGGATTTGCCAAATTCCATTTAAGTCATGAGTCTTTCACAAAAAGTGGAATGTTTCCACAGAAAGTAAATGCAGAAAATAAAGGGTAAAATAACAGTAAGGAGGTCTGAAAAAGGCAGAAGGAATCATATTACTATTTATCTTAAAATTTCCTACATATAATGCTTCATATAAATATACATATATAGTTTAAATAAACTTTTCTTATCTGGAATGACAATGTTACCTCCAAGTACCAAGGATTCCCTAACAAGAACTCCTATACCAGGCATGAGAAAACCTCTTGAAAAACAAAACCCAATCAAGCTGTTTTAGTATTTTATGTGTATGAGTGTCTATGCATCGAATGTGTGCTTGGTGCCCATGGAGGTGAGAGGGAGGAAAGAAGCCTTTTTTTTTTTTTAAACTTTATTTATTTATTTATTTATTTGCCTTGGTGTTTGCCTGGAACTGGAACTACAGACAGTTGTTAGCTGCCATGTGGGTGCTGGGAATCGAACCCCGGTCCTCTGGAAGAGCAGACGGTGCTCTTAACCGCTGAGCCATCTCTCCAGCCCCGAAAGAAGCCTTTTGAATTATTGTTAAAGGCTGTCCAAATGATTCCTAAGACACTCAGCCTATTGTTTTTGTCCTGGCTTGTCCCCCAGAGGCTGAAGGTTAGACCCTACTGCTGAAGACATCATATACTTCACCCAGAGGCTCCTGAGTTGGAACTGACCAGGAATCCTCCTCCCTAGGACCAGCTTTCATGGTACCACTAGGCTCTCCGCAAACTTAGAGAGGCGAGAACCAACCAACTGTGGCCATTCCAATCCTTCTGGGAAGAAATCTTTACAAGGACCAAAGCGTTCTCAACAAAAGTAGATTTAAGACAAGCACTTTTGAGAGGAAAGGTGGGAGAGAGGCATTTCTGATGACATCTTTAGATCCAGTTATAACTGGAACTGAAGTTAACTTTTCAGTCACGTGAGCTGATTTTCCTCTTCCCTGCTTTTCCTTCATTCCAGCTCCTAGAAGCCGGCACACGACAGGTTCTAAATAAGTATTTGTAAAATGAACGAACAAAGGAGGATATCACTTTATTTTTTCTTTAAATTTTTATTATGATGATTTTGTGTGTGTGTGTGATGGCCTGCATGAGAGGGTCAGGGAAGAAAGAGTAGGAGATGCTTCTCTCCCTCCCCACATGAGTATGGGATCAGACTCACTTGGCTTGGTGGCACGTGTCTTTACCTGCTGAACCATCATGCCACTGCTGGCTCTGTTACTTCAAAGCAGAGGAGTCCTTACTAAATCAAGAGATTAAAAGTATAAATATATGTGCATGTAGGTGTGTGCATATATATGCAGATATTTATGTGTCTATATAATTATAACCATGGATGATGGTAAATTTTGATTGCCATCCTAACTGGATTTAGCATCACCTAGGAGACAAATCTCTGTGACCAGACAACTCACAGTTCTGCTGCCTCAGCTAGAACTTCGCTGGCTGTCGTCTAGCTTGCCATGATGGACTCTCCCCTCAGACCATGAGCCTGAGGAAGGAAGTCTTTCTTCTGCTAGTCTCTGGGGCTCTGATGCTCTCTTGCCTTCTTCAGAAACCAGGCAGGTATGTGGCACACAGACATACATGTAGGAGAACAGCCATACACATAGGGAGGGAGGGAGGGACCCAGAGGAGTTCCCAGCAGTGGGGAAGCTTTGAGTTACCTTGTCACAACAGTCAGAAAGGTAACCAATAAACCAACGGAGAACTAAGTGTCACCAGGCAACACTGGAGGCTGCTGAAAAGCATACATGATGAAGTAGAGAGAGAACCCTGGGAACAAGAAGGATGCACTGGGCATGCTCAGAACTCTGAAGTGCCATGGTCCTGTCAAATGGTGGCAATGGGGACAATGTTGGAAAGACAGAGTCAGCTTTGGAAACCTTAGAATTTATTTGGTAGCTGGAAGGGAACTAATAGCTTGATCAGGGAAGTGAGGTGTTACCCTTTACACGGGCTGTTTCAATGGCAGACCTGAAGCTTCTTTGCAGCGTTATACTCCTGCATAGTAGGGATTCAAGACCATACAACACATTAGAGAAGATTTTTGTTTTTTGGTATAAAAAAAAAAAAAGCATTGAATTTATGCCATATAGCCCATTTTTTAAATGACTTGTTATTTTCCTATGTTGGTCTTGTGGTTAGATATAATCATTTCTCAAAAATGTATTTGTAATTTCTGATACTCTGTAATAGAAATATGTAGGCCTGAGGGGGAGATAAAGGGAAGTGAAAAAAGAAAAATCTGGAAAAAGTGTTTTTGCTCTTAAGCTCTGCTATTTTTGAAGACTGCTATTGTGAGTAAAGAATTTTAGTGTTTATCAGTAATAAAGTGATGAAATAATTTCAAAAGGAAGTATCTTTCAGAAGAGGCAGAAATTGAGTGGCTATATCCCAAATTGAGGTCCGTTATGAAAATTAGTTGGAACCTAGGGTTAGTAAAATGGGCTAACCTGGAGTACAACAGAAGGAGTGGCAAATCAGCTGGAGAGTTTGGAGAAAAAATTAATACAGAATGAATTTATGATATATAACATACTTTATATACTTGTCTGGTAGTGGTTTGGAGCATATGAGCATATCACATTTGTTTTAATTTTTTTGTAACAGATTTCTCTTTTTCTCAATATATGTAAATGAAAAATAGAGTTTTCCTTTTGATTTTAAAAACTTGGAGCAATTTTATGTTTCTACTCTTAAGATGCCCTTTTATTTCTTCCATATTTACATCAATTTTGCTCTCTTTTGAAGTACAGTACCTTTTATAAAGATGCATTTATAATGTATTAGTGACTTTTCAAGAGTAATTTTTTTCCTCTGTCCTCACCTAAAATTGCAATTTTTCCCCCCCTGGCTTTGATTTCTCTGAAACATGAAATTGATGGCCAGCATTGCTATTCCATTACCAGGAAGAAGTGTAGTTTGTTCTATAAGGTCCTCAGCCTTGGAGGTGAGGATGGGGAGGGAGGAGACTGGGTACCAGTGTAAGGATGGGATGCTGGGAGAAGGGAAGTACAGTGAGAATGGGGAGGGAGGAGACTGGGTACCAGTGTAAGGATGGGATGCTGGGAGAAGGGAAGTACAGTGAGGATGGGGAGGGAGGAGACTGGGTACCAGTGTAAGGATGAGATAATGGAGGATGAGGAGTGAGCAGCTGAAACCATAAAGACTGTGAAAGACTTCACTCACTGCTGCAGATAGTTGGGGTGGGCAATAATTGTTGGACAAAGAACTATCCTTGCCTTGATTGCTGACATAAGCACACTGTTCAATCTGGACGAACAAGACAAAGGATAAGAGATTGCTGAACCCTGCCAAGACAGGGTAAGACATTCTCTCAAAATACCCTGCTTCTGAAAATGGTCTATCAGATATTCTAGGCCTATAGCCAAAATTTGGATGCTCCAATGTTGCAGAAAAGCTTTGGGTAACTGTTCAGGCGGCCAGATGTCTCTATCTTCTCTTGCTAAAATTTGGAAGTTGCTTGCTTGTAGTTCCTGCTTACTTAGATAATATATTTTCCTTCTCAGGTTCTTGATGGGATTGAAGACTAGGTAGTCACAGTTACAACCATTTCATATCTTAGCTAAGAGCATATTAGGTCCAAGATTCAGATTCTTGAGGATAGGACGGCTTTTGAAGTAACCTCTATATTTTGCTACTTACTAATATTCTGGACATTTAGTATATGTTTTGTGCTTGATGTTGTAGTTCCAATTTGTTTATGTTTTGCTGTATTTCTCCTGGATAATACTTGACTATCTTTCTTATTGTATATAGTTTATATTAAGTTTAGAACCTTCTTATTTGGACAAAAAGGGGAAGTGTGGTGGGACTCGCCCCACCGTTGAACTTGGGCTGTCTTGGTGCTTCTTTACCTGCACATGTGACTAGACATAGGATGAGGGATGGGGTCTGGAGTCCTTTCTTTGGCGTGGTCGGAGGCCTGCTGGTCAAGGCACCTGCTCCTGGACAGGACAGAAGACTGCTTTAGCTGTTTACTCTGTCCTGTTTGTGAATGTATCTTCCCAATTTATATCTTAATAAATCCCTATTATCCATAAAACAGAATAACATGGTTTAATCTAACAAATAATGATGATAATACTCATCATGAGTATGTTCTCTTTACAAAGGCATGGTTGTCCTGGAACTTACTAGGTAGACCAGGCTGACCTTGAACTCACAGAGGCTCACCTGCCTCTGCCTCCAAAGTGCTGAGATTAAAGGCATGCAAACCATGCCTGGTTTGTGTTTGTTTTAAGACAGGTTCTCACTGTGTAACCCTGACTGGCCTGGAACTTGCCATGTAGTCCAGGTTAGACCAAAACTCAGTGAAATTTTCCTGCTTCTTCCTCTTGAATGTGGGATTAAAGGAATTTGCCATCAACTCAACTGAGAATTATTTTTAAGCAAGTTGTTATTTGAAATATAGCATGTCATGTCTATTTCTGAGTCCCTTAGACAGCCCATTAGAATGTCCCCATTTCCCTGTGGTGCTTATATGATCAGATTTGGAATATATGTGTGTTTTTCTAACATGTTGTGGTGGCTGAATGAGAATAGCTCTCATAGGGTTTTATGTTTGAATATTTAGCTCCCAGTTGGTGGGATTGTTTGGGAAAGATTAGGAGGTGTGGTTTTATTGGAGAAGGTGTGTCAGGGGGTGGGTTTTGAGGTTAAAAAGTCCACATTTTTCTCTCTTCTGCTCTCTACGTCATGCTTGTGGATGAAGATGTAAGCTGTCAGCTACTGCTCAGTGCCATGCCCACCAGCCTTTGGCCATGAACCCTGTCATGATGGTCATGAATTCTAACCCTCTGGAACTGTGAGCTCCAAATTAAATGCTTTATTTTATAAGTTGCTTTGGTCATGATGTTTTATCATAATAGAAAAGCAACTAAGACATGAGTCAGTGAATTGAGGCTGTATTTAAAGTGAAGAGTTTATTAACTTTTGGCCCATTTTTATTTGGGTTACTCTCCCTTCCCCTTTCTAAGTAAGCATATTACAAGAGATGCCCATGATCACTATAAAAAGTATTTTTTTGGACAGTCTCAGTATGTATACTAGGCTGGCCTTGAACTTGTGGCAATCTTCTGGTCTCAGTCTTATGCTCAGTAAAGTGATTATTTCTGTTCTCTAGTCTCTTTAAAGATTTAAGTTCAAGGGCTATGGACTCTGTTGCTTAACCCTGCCCCTTCTCTGTTAAACGGGCTCCATTGGTTTTCTCCTTTTTAGCTTGTATCTCTGAGGTTATGGAGATGCCCACACAAGGCTCCATCTCTGACATTTACCAAGGCATGACTGATTTAGTAAATGATGCTAATGTTACCCCGAGGTGTTGCTACATTGCCTTACAAGATGTTTTTAAAGCCTTTGAAGTTGCCAAGGTGCTGCTTGAGATCTGAGATCATCTTTGGCACTTTGCCGTTTCAAATGCACACATCAGCTGTCCCCTTTCTGGAACTATTGAGTCCACCAGAGCCTTTTGAGGTTTGCTTTTGCTCTTTCTAGGAGTCAGGTGCAAAAGCCCATGGTTGTGGGACACACCTGGAGGCTGAACCTGGCTAACCTCAGAAATATTCTCTGACACTGGTGTGTCTTGGAGCCATATGTGTCTCCAATCTCTCAGGTCTTACAATGTGTTCTCTGCTGGGGTGCCTTGGTCTCTCAGGTGAGGCTCAATATATTCCTGGTCAGTTTAGACAACTCATCATGGCCTTAAATTCTCAAGACAATCCTTTAAAACTGCTCTCCATGGTGAAATTCAACTAAATGTATTATTAGGGTAATTGGATTACTGTCTCACTCAATAAAAATTATGTTTCGGAAAAAGAGATGTGTTTGCTTCTGTTATTTCAATATTTCTTCATTTATTCAATATATATGTAATTAGCAGCAAATATATTTACTCTACATCAGGGGCTGTCCTAGGATTGAGGACGTACCTGGGATAAAGACAGGAAACATTCTTCCTGTTTCTCTGAATTTACTTTCTTGCAGGAGGACAAGATAGTTAATAGACAAACAAATGCTGTCATTTCAGATGGTGGTATATTATCTGAAGAAAATACACCAGGGATGGAAGCTGAGAGTGACTGCAGGAGTCAGGTGATACCCACTGAAGCACCAGATGCCTCGGATGGGTTCTTTCTGGAGTGAGGCTGATGGAATCAGCTACAGAGCTTCTTCTACCTGTGCATGGTTAGACCCTGTCACCTCACAGTTTCACTTCAGGGTCACCAACGAAAGAGAAGAGGCGTTCTCAGCCTGAGAAAGAAAAGCGAGCCTGCCGCTTGCCATCAGGCGACGTTGATGTGTCCAGTCACCTCTTCTAGCCTCGTCATCCCTCTTCCAACGCCAGCTTCAGTCTCTTGTTGAAGGGAAAAAATGATTTTCACTTTATTCTAACAGAATACTGTGTGTTTTCATTTAACTGCATATGGCCCCAGTGTAGAAGGCAGTCTGAGTATTAATTCACATGTATTTGGTCTTCCTAGGTATTCTGCAAGGCCTTCAGTTTATAGATGAGTATCCCAAGTAACAGAGCTAGGAATAGTAATGGGATTTCTCCGCCCACTTGTCTCCTATCATACATTAGACCTGGCTGTTTGACCACACATCATTAGCCTTGGCTCTTCAGCTGTTTTACCTGTTCAGCTGTTTTACCATACGCTAGTGTTGGCTTTTTTTTTTTTTAACCATATACTAGCCCTGTATGTTCTACCATACATTAGTCCTTGTGGTGCTATAGTCAATAAAAATAGCTTGAAATATCAGAGTCAAGCACAGAGCCAAGCCATGAAGGTCAGTTAGACCAAGCTGAGGACAGAGAGATGGCAGTTGGAAGATTCCAGGAGAGAGGCCTGAGGAGTGAAGAATGGCTGTGGTTTATCTCTCTGACATTTCAGCTTTTCCCCACTATGTGGCTTTGGGTTTTCACAAATTCAAACAATAACTCCTGAATCAATCAGTGTTTGTCTCCCCCGCCCCTCGGTCCCTTCCCTCTCTGGTGTATGGGTGTATAGTTTGTAGAGTTTAGGAAACAATGTCAGCGTCTTTCTGCATTGCTCTCAATCTTATTTTTTATGAAGGTTTTTCTGAACTTGGAGCTCCCTGGTTCTACTAGACCGGCCGGCCATGGAACTCCAGAATTCTCCTGGGTCTGCCTTCTTGTTGCTGGGTTATAGGTATGCTGATGCTCAACTTCTATGTGGATGCTGGGAACTGAACTCAGGACCCCCTTATGCAGTGAGTGCTTTACCATCTCCTTAGCTGCTGGCTCTAATTTTTTTTAGATGAATGTTAGAAGTTCTTTATATCTTTGAGGAGGTTGAAGTTATATAGATGAGGTGGATTATCAACTCATGTAAGTACTAAGCCTACTTTCTGCCTGACTCCAAAATACATCTACATTCCACTAAACTGAAATCACCACAAAGATGAAGTCAGGCGGTACCATCTGTACTTGATCTTGGGTGATGTAAAGGCTAGATGAGCCATGGGCCCTTAACTCAGCCCCTAAAATAAATCCTAGCCAAGAGCATTGCCCATAAAAGCCATACAGATGGAAGTTTAAATTCAGGCTATTGAACTCAGTAGTAGTGTGACTATTGACTATTCTGAATCTCATTATCCTAATTGGTAAACGGGCATGATAAATGCACATCTCCAAAGGTTATTTGGGACAGTAAAAAAAAGTACGTAATTTTGGTTTTGGTGTCTATTAGGCTTTCTGGCCATTTATGTGTTTCACTGTGGCAGACTTCTCTTGTTCCTCACTAACATCTATGTTTTCCATGCCTCTCAGGCTTCTTCTTGGCTTTGATAGATCATGGTCTAAGACAGAATTTCCTTTCCTGGAAGGAAGTATCAGTCTAGCTTACTATCAATACTGATTTGAGGCCCCATGTTGGACCTACTGGACCCAAACTCCAAGCCTTCTGATATTCTCATATGACAGCTGTCTCATATGCAAGCCCATACCTTTTGGAGTGCTGAAAGATTATAGTGCATTGAAAATGTGGACTTTAATCGTACTTTTTATGTCTGCCTTGTCTCTGTGTTGGCAGTGAAGGGTCAAAGCAGCCATTTTCTCTTTCCATCAGACTAAATGAACCAGCAAAATGCTAAAAATCTCAGAAGAAGAGAAGATTGGTTATTTATGTGTCCAATTACAAATGCAGATCATGTTAGGCGAGGAAAAGATGATGTGCTGTTGGGAGAGTAACTGGATTATGGGGTTTACTATGGGGACCAGGAAAGGACTGTCCCAAGTGAGACATTTAAATGGCAACCTGAGGGGTGAGTAGATGTGGGGAAGGAAAGGTAAGACAGGCTTCTTATAGGAGCTGACATTTGCACCGTCTCAGAAGTGAAGAAAACATCTTTGTATGTGCAAATAAAGAAGAGCATAAGGCATCGGTCAAAATGTCTTTTTTAAAAAACATATTGCTTGTGTGGTTCTTTTGCAATTAGTAAAAGTTCCCCTGAAAAAGTGATCATGGCTAAAATGTTAGCTCAGCTGGTAGAGTGTTTGCTTAGCATGAACAGATGAGGCCTTTGGTTCAGTCCCCAGCACGGCATAAATATGGCAAGGTAATGCAAGCCCATGATACTAAAAAAAAAGAAAAAAGTTCATGAAAGGGGGAGGGGAGAGAAAGGGACATACACAGACACAGACAGAGAGAGACATATATATATATATATATATATATATATATATATATATATATATATAGAGAGAGAGAGAGAGAGAGAGAGATTGATTGATAGATTCACAAAGACCTTCCTGGTCTAGCCTGGATTGGGATGTATGCTGGAGAGGAGAGGTAATATTTCCAGGCAAAGGAAGTGACTTGGACAACAGCTTGTTTGTTTAAATAACTTCTTGTTGCTAATGGCTTGTTATAGCACAGCCTGGCAGTGGGGGTTGGGTGGGGCTGTGACAGGAAAGTAGGCAAGAGATCAAATCCCAGAGGCCGAGTGTCAGCAGGAAGTGTGATGTTCATCCCATGGTCAGTGTAGAGAAAATGACCAGATCTGTGTTTCACAGATGCCCTGTGGTGATAGTGTGAGGTATTTGAGGCAGCTGTTCCCACTATAGTGAGTGACACAGAGCAGGCCGAGAAGTGTCCGTCCGTCCTTCCGTCCTTCCTCCTTCTCTCCTACCCTCCCTCTTTCCCTCCGTTCCTTTCTTCTTTCCTTAGAAAACAAAACTAGAAACAATATACAACTTAAATTTTGAATATATATTTGGAGAGAGGGCGAGGAGAGGTATAGGTCAGAGGGCAATCTTTGGGGGTTGGTCCTCTTCATGTGGGGCCTGGAGATCTAGCTCAGGCCATCAGCCTTTGTGGCAAACATCTCTGTGATAAGCACCTTTGCCTACTCAGCCATCTCATCAGCCCTTCTGCTTTTTTTTTTTTTTTCTTCTTCAGCAAATTCAAGAATGTGACCTGAGATTTAGTCTTAGTTGCCTTCTGGTTAAATATTAAATTCAAATAATGAGTATGACTAGTCTGATACCAAGCAATGAGTCGAGAGGCATCTTTTATACTTCACCTTCTATTCTAGTGGATCATGGCTTGTCCTCTTCTGGCTTTGCTGAAGTTCTATATGCATCTGCAGACCAAGGGAGCACCTGTCTACTTCCCACCTTAGGACGAGATCGGAATGAAGTGATTCCTTCATTCTGACTGACATCCTCAGACAGAAACAGCTGAGACAGAAACTGTCAGCATTATTTGCCACCAACTTTTTATGCAAGTTTTAATTTTGTCTGTTAATTTCAACCACCTCTGATGTCTCCATGACTACAATAGATGAACAGAAGGAAAAAAAGAATGCTTCTATGTTGGAACACCCTACATGGTATTGTTTATTATAAAATGTGGATATTTTAAAGGATGCCCACGACTTTAAAAGGTGTAAATGCTATTCATATGGTGTTCTAAGCCACAGACATTTTTATGTTCAGGCTGTGGGTGATATGAGAACACACTGAGAAGACACATTAATAAGGCTATCAAAGGAGACGGGAGAGATGGAGTTGGAATGAAACACAATGGAAAGGGATGTATATTTTTTTTAGCTGCCAGTGCTGTCTGAGACCCCAGTCATGAGGTCAAGTGTGGTCAATGGATTGATATAAAAAAGCATCACGGGAGCTGGAGAGATGGCTCAGAGGTTAAGAGCACTGACTGCTCTTCCAGAGGATCGGGGTTCAATTCCCAGTACCACATGATGGCTCACAACTATCTATAATGAGATCTAGTACCCTCTTTTGTACACTGTATGCATAATAAATAAATCTTTAAAAATAAAATAAAATAAAATAAAATAAAATAAAATAAAAAAGAGAGGGCTGGAGAGATGGCTCAGAGGTGGAGAGCACTGGCTGTTCTTCCAGAGGTCCTGAGTTCAATTCCCAGCAACCACATGGTGGTTCACAACCATCTATAATGAAATCTAGTACCCTCTTCTGTACACTGTATACATAATGAATAAATAAGTTTTTTTAAAAAAAGCAACAGAACAGCAGGGCGATGGTAGCACATACCTTTAATCCTAGCACTTAGAGGGCAGAGGCAGGTGGATTTCTGTGAGTTTGAGGCTACTCTGTTCTACAGTGCAGGGTCCAGGACAGGCTCCAATGATACACAGAGAAACCCTGTCTTGAAAAACCAAAATGAGCAAGCAAACAACCAAAAAGGTACAACAGAAACCTGAGTAAAACAACCAAGAAAAAAAAACAACCCTAACATCTTAGGGGGCTTTTATGAGAGCATGACTAACTTCAGCATCACTGGGACATGATGACCCTCCAGCCACATCCTTTTCCAAAGGGAGCAGATATAACTAAGAAATCCCAGCTCCTACTTACTTTCTGCACTTAATGTCTTCAAAGGAATACGGAGTCCACTTGCAAGGTGTTATAAGAGGGGAAACAAGATATTATTCATCAAGTTGCCAGAATTTAATAATGTCTCAAAAATGGCAGTTCTTACTGTTGTTGTTATTTATATTGTGCTGCCACAGAGACCTTGCCTTTGCCTTCACAAGAATCCTGATTTCTGAAGAGTACTAAGTACAAGTATTAGGATAGGTTTTCCTGTGTTTAAGGAACTGAGCTCCCAGCCTCTGGATAGTTTGGGATCATGCCCAGTATCTGAGTATTGGATTTATACAGACACCAAGTCTTCAGGCTTCCCGCAGTTCCAGAGCCCATGGGGGGAGCGCTCTGGCTGGACCGGCCCACTGGCTAGTAGTCTCTTTGTTTGTAGGTGGTGCGGGTCCCCAGCCAGTTTCCAGCCCTCTTTTTCTCTCTCCTGAGTCCTGTCCTAGTCCGGTGCTCCGCTTCCACTCAGGTACCCAGTCCGTGTCCTATTTTGTTCTCTGCCAAGGAGAGCAAACCTCTGCGAGGTGAAGAAGCACTTGCTGACAAAGTGGGGCCTGTGCCATTTGGAAGAGGACTCTTGAAATCTGGGAGAATGACATTTTAATGACAGAATGATAGACAACAAGTTGATGCTTGGGGTCAGAGGACTCTCCCTGTCACCTGTGATTAGAACACAACAGCTTCACTCTCTATTGAGAAGGTCATTCCTTTCCAGAAATAGTTTTTAATGTATCTGGAGGGCATAACACATCAAAGGAGCGTCCAGCGGAAGGGCTATCCCCGCTTCCTGTTCCGCTTCCTCCTCCTCATCAATAATCTTTTATCTCCCATTTCTTTTTGTCTGTTTGAAGACAAGATCTCGTGTAACCAGATGTGACTCCATTCAAGATGAAATATAAAAGTTGAGGGGCGAAGAACAAAATATACTCGGTAAAATGAAAATACAGCAGTGGCAGCGTCTTTTCACAGACTTAGCCGACTTGCTGTAACAGTGTAGAAACAGCAGGACAACTATGTGACATTAAAAAAAAAATCAGTCACTTTTGGATGAGTGTAGTGGCACAGGCCTATAATCTCAGCACTCTGTAGGCTATGGCAAGAAAACTGTAAATTTGGAGGCCAGCCTTACTATATAGTGAGACCCTGTCTTAAACAATATAAAACATAAAGATCAGAAAACAAAAAATGAGATTCTGTTTTTTTGTGCATCGCAGAAGCCTGTGTCAGGATGCATGGAAAGGACCCCATGGGCTGTTTTTCTAGTCTTTTATTCCTCCAGGTCTTCTGATAACAACACCTTGATTTTCCTTTGGGACACAAGCATCTTCCCATCTTTGTTTTTCACCTTGTTGGTGAGGGAGAGATCCTCAGTTTAGGGCTCGGGATAGCTGAATCCTGATGCCCAGTACAGGAGACATGAGATCACTGGTATTTTATTATAAATACATTGTCACAACCTTGAGGAGGAGGATGCCACAGGCCACAGGGCCACAAGGCAGGGGTGGGGATTGCTCTGGGACTGGGGAATAGCATGGGCAGGAAACGGTCTATGAAGAGAGAATTTGTAGGTGAAGAGGGTGAGGTGTGTCTGTGACACGCAAGGGTGTGGTTGGATTATGTAAATCATGTCACAGGCCACCAGGGAGGTGAAAGCCCCACTCAGGAACAGGCAGAATTGGCCCAGTTCACTTAATGAGGAGCCTATATTTGCAGGTGTGGTGAGAATTCCAGGTCGGTCATTAAAGACCCCTATTTTGTTCCTTAGGTAGTATTGGGCTTTATTTTATTTTGAAGCAGGGTTTCTCTATGTAGCTCTGGCTGTCCTGGAACTCTCTATGTAGACTAAGCTGGCCCCCAAACTCACAGAGATCTGCCTGTCTCTGCCTCCTGAGTGCTGGGATTAAATGTGTGCATCACTCTGCCTGGCTTTGGGCCTTATTTTAGTCTTTTTACCGTAAATCACCGTGTGTCTCCCATTGTAAAGAGAACAAACCGACCATGCAGCCTCTTTTAAACAGGAAGCCTGAGGTTGAGGGAAATAAGGCTGGGCACTGACTAGAGTATGTTAATCCAGACAGGGATGTCTTGAAGAACTTGCCTGTTGTGACCCCCCAGAGTCTCCCTTTGTCCTTGCTTTTCTGAGCATCCTGCCTTTCTTTAGAATATGGGAAGTGTACCATTGATTAAGTTGCCTGGAGCTGGTTCTATTGCTTATAGCAGAACATAAAGAGTTGCACATTTGTTTGTCATACTGGTTCTGGAGATGGGCAATTTTAAAATAAATTTTAAATTTATTCTTCAGCAAGTTCGCATGCATTTACAGTGCATTTGATCATACCCCCCCATTTACTCTCCTCTGTCTCCTAGAACCCCGCTCCAACTAATCATCTTCCTATCTTAATTTTTCTTCTCCTTCACCTCTTCCTCCTCCTCATTATCTTTAGTAACTCATTAAATTTAATTACTGTTACCGGCATGACATAAGATTGGGACCATTCACGGGAGTGTGGGCAGCCCACCAGCGGTCACACCCCTGAAGACAATTAAATCTTCTTATCAACTGCTGATAATTCCATAGCTAGAAATGGGGCCTTATGAACCCCTCCCCTATCCATGCCAGAATGCTGACTGGCTGGATCTTGTACAGGCCTTATGTGGGTAACCACAGTGGCTGTGTGTTGAGAGGTGCAACAGCCTTGTTAGGTTTAGAAGACAACTTTTACAACATTCCTACCCATTCTCCAGCCCCTACATTCCTCCTGTGCGTGTGTACAGATGACTTCATGAGTCTTGATGGTTGGTTACTGGGGATTTAGGGCTAAGCACTCAACAGTCACTTATGCTCAGCTCTTTGAACAGTTATGAGTTTCTGCATTAACTGCTGCCCAGTACAAAATAGAAGTCTGATCAAAGTTGAGATTTTGAGCATAAAACTAGGGGCATAAATATTTAGAAGGCAGTTTGAATATTTTGAAAAACAACAGTAGTTAGATTCCTCCCAGGAATTAGGAGCACATTAGCCATAATTTTTTTATCAGGTTTTCAGTATCAGACATGAGCTTCCTCTTGTGGAACTAGCCTCAGACCCAAGCATTTGGTTACATTCTACTACTGTACTGACAAGCATATTTTGTCTGTTGGGCTCAGATTATGGCATACAGGACTCACTGCTACATATTATAATTTACTAGGTAATACTGATCATGGATATATGTTAGGTGTTTAATAAATCTTGGAATAGCAGAGAGACCACCCAGTCAAATCCTAGGCAGACAGCTCAGGAAATCCTTGATTCTTGAATACAAAGATAAATAACTGAGAGTCAATCACAGACACCTTTAATCCCAGCACAGGGAAAGCCGGAGTGGTGACCAGCACCCTTAATCCCATAAGAACTTCTTCTGTTTCTGTGAGTTCAAGGCCACACACTTTAATCCTAACCTGGATGGGATAGGGTATGTAAGGACTCTAGAAACCAGACAGAAACAGAAGCAACTGAAAGAAGCAACCAGCAGAAGTGACCAGGAGTGAGGATGAGGAAGCTGCAAGACAATTTGGTGAGAATTGACTGTGGTGCTTTCTCTCTCTGATATTTCAGCCTTCCCCCGATATTTGGCTCTGAGTTTTCTCCTCTTACAACCCAAATTTGTGCTACTATGACTTTTCACCCCCCAGAAGCCTGCACTAGGAAAACTAGCCTCCAGGGAGGAAGCTTCCCAGTCATTTTCAGCTCAATTCCTCTGTGCCCTACAGCTAAGTGTGTGATATCTTCAGCAATAGGGGCTTACTATGCTGTTATGGTGGGCAGCCAAGGGTATTGTCAATATTCTGTGTTGTTTGGGGTGGGGGCTTCTGTGGCCTCCCTAACCAATAACTTATATGACATACTTGGTACTGAGTTTTTTTTTATTTAATAACCCATGCCTTCTGGGAGTAGCCCTGTCCACTCATACAAGGTGCCTTCATATATATATATATATATATATATATATATATATATATATGTCAACTTTCAGAGTAGTAGGTTTTCAGAAGAATTTCTCACACATCCTTAGTTTTAGTTAATCCAGTCTCATCCCTCTCTCTTCCAGTAGTTTTTGTTATTCTCACTTTACAAAGGAAAGAAAGGAAGGCAAAGAGGTGCCTTTGGCAAGTTCATAAAGCACTTAGGCAAAGATGGAGAAAATTTTAAAAAAATAGTTAGCTTTGTAGTCATGAACAACTCTGCATTCTTCTTACAAGCAGTAAATGGAGGTAACCTCTTAAAACTCCAAGTGCCACCTAGAAAGGGGAGCATCGCTGTGATAAGCTGACCTCTTCTGAACACTTGATCTACCCATTGGACATCTGTGGCCCTGTGGAGTCACTATTTACCCAGAGCTGAGTTTACAGATCTCATTCCTTGAGTTCTAAAGATTATTATGAGTGAGGTACCTCATCTTTGCAGAAGCTATAACCAGAGAATGAAAGGCTGTTATCTTTAGTAGGCCCTGGTACTTGTGGAAGAGGTTTGTGGGAAGGGTGTGTGCATGTGTGCACTATATAGCTCAAGAGATTCGGCCTTTCCTGCCAGCCATCACTTAGGTCTGAGCTTTGGTGGACAGATAGACAGACCAAAAAAAAAAAAAAAAGAAAGAAAAAAGGAGTTAGAGACCTGGGGTTTTCCTATTTACAAGTAAGGTCCAGAAAATTGAGAATGTGAAAGACAGACAGCTAGTGTTCTAAAAAGGATTTTGATCTGCACACCAAAATAAAAGCGCATCTTTAGAAATAGGAAGAAAACCTCTGAAATCAAAAATGGAATAGAGAAGGTGTGTAGAAACAGAGAAAGCACCACAGTGGTGACTTTGTAGGGCAAGAGATGCCTTTACCTGGGCATCTCAAACAGGTACTTCTTTCTTTTTTACATCCTGCCTATCCAGAGCTAAGAGATACCTTAGGAGGTAGTGCAGCTGAATGGACCCCAGGTCAGCACCTCATTCCAGGGGTTAAGGAGGAAGTGTCTTGCCACAGACACAGCACTACAACTGGTGAATGCCCCAAGTCCTACTCCCCAGGAGACCCAAATTCATTGTCTGCATTTTCAGGTCTGTGGCTGTTGGCAGGGTCTAAGGGTTTCCATGCAGAGGGACCCAGTTGGTCTCTATCTGCGATCCAGCTTGGCAGTAGAAAAGAGGAAGCTGGTTTAAATTTATCCTGTCCTTATTGCTGCAGCTGAAAGACATGCTCTAAGGTCATGGGTATTATACTGTCAGTCTCTCGTGGCCTCGAGTCTCTTGTCAGAACTAATATTTCATCTCAGGAATGGGTGGGTCTCAAGTCTGCCTCTGTCAAGCAGGCAACTTTGTCAAACTGGGATTAACAGTGGCTGAGCTCTGAGTGTGTCTCCTTCAAGAATTTGCTTCATGGACACAATAGGACCTCTGTCTTACCCTTTGCTACCTTGGAGGGAGCAGGAAGGAATGCTGTGTCAAGTCACATCATAAGGGATGAGGGCTGTGAGGGAAGCAGATGTTTTCCTGTTAATGGGCTGGCTCTTCATCCTAAGGGTTGCTACTGCTTAGCCTCTTGGCTAAGAGCCCATGTTGCATGGGCTTAATTCCAGCGGCACTGGTTCAAACCATGTGACCACACACACAATGCCTAACTTCTCTGGTGCCTTAGCTTTATTATCTGCCTAATGACAGGCTTAGCTCAGGAGTTCTGATGACTGAGAAAAAGAATCCATCTGTTGTAGTTACTTTTTCTGTGGCTGTGCTAACACATCTTGACCAAGAGAACAGATAGAAGAAAAAGGTTGTTTGGGATTTACAGTTCTAGACAGAGTCTAGATGGTGGGATAGAAGGAGCTGGTGGCAGGTGGCTAGAACAGCAGCTGGGAGTTCACTTTTCAAACCACAAACAGGAAGCAGAGCCAACACTGGACATAGGTGTGTCTTTTGAAATACCAAAGCCCATTCCCAGTGACCTACATCGTCTAGCAAGGCCACACCTCCTAATCCTTCTTAAATAACCAACTGTAGATCAAGTATTCAAATGTCCAAGACTTTAGGGGGACATTTCCTAGAAACCTCCATCCCATGAGGGGAAAAAAAGCTGAATATCATGTTGGCATGTAGAAAGTACCTAATGTGCATTATTTATTACAGTGACTAAATAGTTGTCTTTGGCACTTTTTCTGATCACACTACAGAGATCCTCTGGCCTCAGGTCAGGCTTATTAGAATGCTTCTCTAGGGGCTGTAGAGATGGCTCAGCGGTTAAGAGCACTGTCTGCTCTTCCAGAGGACCGGGGTTTGATTCCCAGCACCCACATGGCAGCTAACAACTGTCTGTAGTTCCAGTTCCAGGCAAACACCAAGGCAAATAAATAAAAAAATAAAGTTAAAAAAAATGCTTTTCTAGTAGTGAGATGACAAGTAGGGTGTTGAGGAGCAGAAAAAACGGGTAAGGATGGCTCCACAGCTGTTAATACAAAGCCTTGGCTCTTCGGGCACACTCTTCTCTGTTCTGCACTTGGGTTATATTCAAAGGCACATTCCTGTGGCCAACATTCTTGGAAAGCTGGCTTGAGCCATGCTTGGCTCCAACAATTTTAGTGGGCAAGAGGCCACATTCCTTTAACTGGCCTTGCTCCAAGCCAAGTGAAGTAAAATGGGCTGCCTTGTGTTCTCCAGCCTCTGTTTCTGGGGCCTTTTTGAAAATATGATCTTCTCAGGTACCATTTTATGTTGTTTTTTAATCAATGCCTTGGTTGAGAAAAAGCTGAAATGAATTCATCACGAGATGTAGTCTGCCTTGAGCATTACTAACTACTTCAAGGGAATTTAGATTTTTGACACAAATGAATTTTAATGTAAGCTGACATTAATTATAGGGGTCAGCCTGTGGGAAAAGGTATTCTTGGGGAATCTGGACATTCTGGAATATCTTACATAGTTGTTTAATTATCTTCTGCACCCTGGTCTTCAGATCTCTTCTCTGCACCTTCCCTAGCTCTGGGTAAGAGCACCAATCGAACAGGAGAGGCTGTTCTCAGGACGCAGATCTGGCCCTAGCATCTGCTGTTCTACACTCGACTTGCTCCCAGACCCATCATTTATAGGAGAAGCTGCTGAAGTAGGAGGCTATTGATACCCCCATGCAGGGTGGCAAGGGGAATTCTGGACCTCTGAAACATGGTGTAATAACTCCAAGGGTATGATAATTCTCTGGTAGGGAGCATTCTTTCAAAAGGAACTTCACCTTGCGTATACTGTTTTATTTATGTTGCCATTTGCTTGTCTGTAAATATGTACTCTTATCTTAGTATTAATGACTTGATGAATATTATGTGATCACTCCAGGGCTCTCTGTTGTCTACATTACCTACCTCAATGCTAAAGCAGCTTTTGCTTTTTTTTTTTTTTAAATTCTTATAATGGTTAACTTTACATGTCTACTTAACTGGGGATGCCCATTTAGCTTGAGAATCATAATTTCTTGTAAGTCTGTGTGTTAGTTATGTTTTTTCTTTGTGACCAAATAATTGACAAAAAGTTTCATGATGGAGGAAAGACTGACTGATGATTTAGGTGGGGAACAGCCCCTTAGGGTGGGAAAGGATGTCAGCCAGTTCATAGCTGTGGCAGTGGGTGCTTGCTTACTTTTGCAAAGACTAGGAAGCAGGAAAAGGGCAGAAAAAAGGGTTCCCCAACATTCAAAGCAGCGTATTCTGCCTGGATTCTCTGGATGAGATTAGCATTACCCTTGTCTGGGGAGTTGGTACATACCTTCAGTCTCACCACTCAGGAGGCAGAGGCAGTCAGATCTCGTACTTCCTCAAGGCCAGCATTGTCTACACAGTGAGATCATGTCACATACAAGCAAGCAAACAGACAAAATGGAGGTAGAGATGCAAAGCTATTATCTTAGTACCTTGTGGGCTTAAGTAAGTCAATACTTTTGAGCAAAAGCAGTTTTCTTCCTCTCTTTCCCAACCCTTATGCTTGCTTTTTTGTTTTGTTTGTTTCTTGGGGGTTGTTTTGCTTTCTTTTTTGAGACAGGGTCTCATGTAGCCTAGGATGGCCTTGAACACTGATTCTCTTTCCTCTGTTTCCCCAAAAGTTAGATTTCAGGCATGTGGCACCACACCCAGCAGCAAAAAGATGTCATTATGGTTATTGGAAGAATGACTCTGAGTCCAGCAAGATCAGAAGCCATTGTGTCCTGTGGCTGCTTGGGTTGCACAGCATTCTTTGGGCTCATAGTTAAAGCTCCAGTGAAATTTCAGTTGTATTAAGGTAAAGTCTTTGTGTACTTTTCTCCTGTGGTGGTTTGAGTAAGAATGGCCTCCATTAGGCTCGTATATTTGAATGCTCAGTCATCTGAGAGTGGCACTGTTTGAGAAGGATTAGGAGGTGTGGCCTGGTTGGTGGAGGTGTGGCCTTGTTGGGGGAAGTGTGTCTCTGGGGTGGTTTTGAGGTTTCCTGCTGCCTGGAGATGTAGAAGTCTCTGCTTCATCTCCAGTACCCTGCCTCCCTGCACGTAGCCATGCTTCCCACCATGATGACAATACCTCTGAAACTGTAAGCCAGCCTCAATTAACTACTCTCTTTTATAAGAGTTGCTGTGGCCATGGTGTCTCTTCGCAGCAATAGAGCACTGCCTAAGGACACCTCCAAAGAAGAAGGCAAGCTTGTTCACAGTGAAGATGATTTCACTCTTCTTTACATCTCCTGTAAAACCGAGTGCTGTGTCTTGCTAGATCAATAAATATTTGTTAAATAAATGATGCAATCTGTGCCTTCACTCCCACAAGGTTTTATTTCAAAGTCGCTTTTCTTAACACCCAGCCCACTCAACGACAACAACACTCCTCCCTGACTTCTCCATCAGTGCGAGCTGAGGGAATGCAAACAAAAGGTTAATTGGAGAGGTGAGTGGACTTTGGAATGTGCTCACATAAGCAAATGTAGGACAGAGGCAAATTTAAATGGCTTGCAGAATCGTCTGAGGTTATTATGTATGACCCTACACTGGCCCAGTTTTTTCAGATAATCAGGTTATAATTGGTATTGGTTCTATATTCCTCTTCAGAATGGAGGGAGAAGGTGTGAGGATGCTATGAGCCTGAAATAGGAGCAAACATAGCCGTGCAAACTCAAAAATTGTTGTGAGTTGATGCAAAACCAAAGACACTATTTTTCTTAGCTGTGAAGTCTATGCAAATATACCCTTAGACTCCACCCCATGCTAGAAGTAAGTTAGGATGAGACCACACTTCTGTCTGCTGCCTCATCTTGAGTAGGGACTGGGGGTGAAGTGTGGGTGGCAGCAGGATTTTAAGGACATTAGCAGTTTGTTATTCCCAGTAGTGTAATGTTCTCTTGAGATAACACAAGTTTCCCTGCTCGCCCAGGGAAGGTCTTGTTTGTAGCTTTTGTTATTACATGGCCAGCAAAGGAAAATGTTTCTTTCATTTCAGAGAAGATAGGGCATCTTTGCACAGTTTGGGTTAGAACACAGGCTTGGGACTGTGCCTGTTATAAGGGCGGGCCACTATGAACACCCCTGTCTTGGTCAGGTTGCAGATTGTACTATAAGGATTAAAAGGACAACTGGTTGGATGTCTGAGTGAACAGAGAGGAACTCCCAACCTAAGTGTTCCTGCCCTTCTTGTCACTTTCCTGCATATCCCAGTGGCCCACTGGCTGTACTCTCACAGAGGTGGCTCACTGGGCTGTATACTTTAGTCACTGTGGGCTGTGATGTAAGGAAAGTGGGTGTGAACTCATTTGGTCAGAATCCAAGAGCCAAGTTTTTATCTCTTTCAACATGTTGCATTATCTCTTAGTGACCTGTGCATTTGACTTGATTCAAAATGCCCATCATGGTTACTGAGGGGTTAAACAACAAAGTTGAAGAATTAAATCGTGATCTGGGGAAATGACCCAGTTGGAAAGGTACTTGTTTGAATTTGGATCTCCAGTTCCCACACAAAGTCTGTACAGTGGTAGGCATGCTTCTGTAACCCAGTGCTTTGAAGGACTCTGGAAGCTCATAGGCCAGTTAGCAGAGTCGAATCCTGAGCTCCAGGTATCAAAGGAGACTCCCTGTGTCAAAAAATAAGGTGGGGGGTGACTGAGGAAGACAACAGATATTGACACCAGGCTTCTACACCCTCATATATACATAGATATTACATACACACACACACACACCCTGGTGTAGTGCTAAATTTTAGCATGTGGGAGGCTGAAGAAAGAGGATTAGGAATTTACACTCACCTTTAGCTACATTATATATTTGAGAACAATCTGGGCTATGTGAGATAGTTTCTCAAAGATTGTGGTTTAAATTTCTGTAGGCAGTGGGAATTTTGATTTTTTATATAAAAAGCCATGGACAATATAAATAACTGTTAAGTTTGGAACTTAATGATCTCCTATTTGTTAGATTAGTTGGTTGGGTCCTAGTTCTTTGAGATACTAAGACAAATATTTAATGAATTAATTTATGTTTGAGACAGGATCTCATTATGTAACCTTGGTTGGTCTAGAATTCACTACCTAGACCAGGCTAGCCTCCAACTCATACATACCCACTTGCCAATGGTGGGATAAAAGACATGTGCCACCATGCCAGCTTAACACAAATATTTAAATCTGAGAAACACACAGAAAATTAGGAAAGATCTGAGGGCATTCTAGGAACCTCCCCCATGGTATATTATGTGCTTTAAGGGACACATATTTTCAATTGTCCTAAAGGAAGACTGGGCATGAATGTGGTCCAAAGAAGTTATAACTTGAATTTGCTTTCTCTGCATCTGGCACCTTGTTGACTAGAGGAGCTTCTTAAAATGCTTCACTATGATGTCACTGCTCAAAGATAAACAATGCTGTTCTATGGGTCGTCAGCTCAAATGGCCCCCTGCAATTGCCATCCTTCTGCTTTTGATTTGCTTTTGGGGCAGAGCTACAACTGGGTGAAGAAGGCCTAAATACCATGTTTTGACAAGAAAAATGACACGCTGGACTGTTTTTTTTTTTTTTTAAATGATGGGTTTGTTACAATGATATACAGTGTATATAATTCATTTACTAAAATTGTGACGCTTAAGGTTTGCCACAATTCAAGGTGAGCTGGGAAACATAGTAAGTTCCATGCTAGACAGGGTTATATTGTGTGACCCTATCTCAATAGAACAGACAAAAATATCATGTGTATAATATGGCACATGATAAATGCACACATAGAAACAGGTGTAAACAGGGGTGCCTGCAAAGAACACTTGACTAGTATTTGGAAAACTTCTTCCCAGATTCCACTACTCATTATGAATCCTCGAATAATTATTTCTTTCTGGTGTATCAATTTTCTCCAAAGTCAGTAGTCCTCTGGTTGTTTCCACCAAATTGAACAATTGTGTGTCTTTTTAAATGCAAAATATAGAGTTTCAAATAATTCTCAAATACTTTTTGCCAAGTAACAGAGATCATTACTTCAGTTTGCGCGTGAGTGCTCAACTCTGTGCATTTACTGTAAACGAGAGAGCAAAGAAAAGCTCCGGATTTCCTCAAGACTCCCAGCAATTCAGCTATTTCATGAAAGCCCCGAACATTAGAGGATGGATGATCCATTCTTCACCTTTCAAGTCGGGATCAGCTCGAGGCTGTACCTTGGGTGTCCCCTGGAACTCCTCCCGGGACCACACTTCCTTTTCCTCGAGAGAAAATCCAAGAGTGATTCTCTTGCTTGCTTTTAGGGGGAGGAATGCTTAGGCGCCAGGAATTGTTGGTCTCATGGAGGCGGGGCGGATGTTTGAGGGGGGTCAGGTTGGGGTGAGTGGTCACACCTGCTTCCTACCATTTTCTAGGGCAAATGGCTTCAGCTGCTTCCCGGCAACAGCAGTTCATAAAAGCTTTTGAAAAGGTGTCAGCCAATAGCAGGGCGGGACCCGGCCTAACAGCTGGGGGCCCCTCCCCCCTCCTCCTGGCTGGAGCAGAGAATTGGTAAGCAGCAGATGGAGGTCTTTCTCCCCTCTGCGGGCTCTCAGCGATCTGCTTCAGTCCCCAAGACTCAGGAGCTCAAGCAGAGACAGACCTTGCAAGGGCTTTCTCTTGGCCCCGGGGCTGCAGAAGAGTAGTTCCCCTCACCCCGTACCCCGCAGGCTTGCAGTCTCCTAGGTGGGGTGCCAGGCGCCAGATCTCATCCAGCTCAAATGTTAAATTTGCCTCAAGTCTTCTCATGTGACATTAATCAAACAGCTGAGCTGTGCCGGCTCTGCTGGAGTACAGCATTCATTAGAGTCCCAAAGGGACCCCTTTCTTTAGATCTGGGAATTTTTTGCGGTAGGGATAGAGATATCCGCTCTGCCAGGAAGATCCCAGGCTTTTGGCACTCCGAGGGCCACTCCTGGGCTTTCCCTGAATGTTTCCTGGGATTCTGAAACCCCATGGCCATCCCCAGGGCTCTCTGGGTTCCTATGAACCCTGCAGCAACCAAGTCTCTCGAGGAGCCGGGGAGCCGCAGCTCTGGGATCTATCTGCATGGTAGTTTCTGAGGACACAGCCATATGGCGCATGTCTAGACTTCTTTGTAAAGTGTTTTCAACTTTCCCTGTGGCAAGTGTCAGTCCCTGGGGGCTGGGAGTGAGGAGAGTCCCGGGCCTCCTGCCAAGGATGCTTGGCACCCCTCTCTAATCTCTGCTCCCAGGAAGGAGCTGTTTCCAGAAACTCTTGCTTTTGTGTCTCAGCCCCCACCTTCTTCCCCACACACCATCCAAGCGTCTTTCTCATCTTCAAATACAGACCGGGTGCCAGGAAAAGAAAAGCCCTTGTGGTGGTTGCTTGGCCAATGTTTCTCATCCCAGGTGGGAAGAACCAAGTGAATGAAGGCCTGCCTCGGTGGCTGGCATGGTGAACCCTCTGGCCCAGGGGTGGCGATCTGAAAGAGCAGCCTGAGAGGTGGCTTCTGATATAAAGATGAGTCAACATTCACGGGTTATAACTCCTCGGCTGTAACCTTTTCAGAATTATTCAAAAAGAAACTAAAAGCAAAGCTAACCTAATCTCTTCCAGGTATTTCATCTTCTTCTGTCTCCCCCACCCCCTTTCACAGACATACAGTAAACCTGAGCATTCGTTGACATTTGAATAAATGCAACCTCGCATTTGCTACAGAGAGTTTTGTTTATGCACGGATCTGAATTCATTTATGGTTCCCATTCTGTGCAGTCACTGAGGCACAGAAAGATTGGTTCTTGAGTTGCCTAAAGAAACCCAACATACCGGTTATTGCTGTTTATATTTTTTGAGATTGGGTCTCACCTGAAGTTTGAGTTAGCCTAAAACTAGCCCAAGATAGCCTTGGACTCACCTTGATATCACCTCTTGAATTCAGGGAATACATGCATCAGCAGTCAGGTACAACAGACCCTCAGGCCAGCGTGGTCAACCTCTCTGCAAATTTTGCACGGCTCCAGTTTTCTCCCTTAACTTCAATTGATTTTACATTTCTCTTACCCCTGCTCACTAATAAACCCTATGACAAAGTAACAGGGAAGAAGAGACAGAAGCATCCAGATCCGTTCACCTCAACAACCTTCAGCCATCCATCGTGATCATCTGGGTCATCCTTCCCCCGGCTGCTAGTGTCACATTGGATTCTCTGAATCATGGACATCACATTATAGCTATGCTTCTTCTTTTCTCCCGGCTCAGTCCAAATCATTTTAATAAGCACACAAATGGCTTCTGGCAACAAAGACTTGGAGCCTACTACAGTTATGACATTCTGAAGGTTGCACACATTTTTATTAAATGTTGTTAAATTTTTGGGAGGATTGACTCTGTGAGGGGTGGTCATTCACCTTACCTCATTACAGTTCATATGGATTGCAAGACTTCTTGGCTATGGGCATCTTAAAATGTATATGTGTGAGAGGGGAATATTTTAGAATTGGGGAGACAGGATGTTTTTCTTCCGTCTTTCCACAAGGGTGGAACCATGTTCTGGGAGCTTTAGAAGGGTTCTCCTTATGTGGTCTGCTCTCTCCGATATCATAGTTTTGATGTACAGGTGTCTACTGGAGTGCAGCCTTGTTCAGATGTCTCTTTTAATAATAGCTGAAGAAGTTCCATTTCTTGATTTTTCAAGACTGGAGAAAAATTGTTTTGTAAGGAAACTGGTTCCTGGATCAGTTCTGCATTTTCTTCTCGAGAGGAGAGGCTGACATCAGGGGCTGCTCCCTACCAGGCTAGAAATTGCCTGGAGAGTCTTGTATTATTCTCTGAAAATTCCATACATGTGTACAATGGAATATGATCATATTCATTTTTTTTTTAAACTTTATTTATTTATCTATTTATTTATCTGCCTTGGTGTTTGCCTGGAACTGGAACTACAGACAGTTGTTAGCTGCCATGTGGGTGCTGGGAATCGAACCCGGGTCCTCTGGAAGAGCAGCCGGTGCTCTTAACCGCTGAGCCATCTCTCCAGCCCCTATGATCATATTCATATTCCAGCTCCTCCCTGCAACTCCCCTTAGGCCCCTCACCACTTCTTCTCCTCCTAACTTTATATCTTTTTAGCTCTCTGCCTCCTCTCTCCTCTCTTTTTCTGCCTTTCTCCTCTTCTTCTGACTGTTCCTTTTCTTTTGGCTATAAATCCAGGCAATGCTGTCCATATGTATGTGAGTGTGGGGCCATCCACTGGAGTGTGGAAACCTACCAGTGGCCATGCCCTCAAAGGGAAAAAAAAATGATTCTCCTTTCCTTGGTAGCTTCAGTAAGGGGCAGAGCCTGAAGATCATCTCTACCATCAGTGTGGAATTTTCACTGGCTTGATCTTGGGTGGTGAAAAAAGCTGGTGTGAGTTCATGCATGTAACAGCCATGTCATGTCCAGGAGATGGCAAGCACTTCACAGTATTCCTCCCTATTTTCTAGCTCCTACATTCTCTGCCTCCTCTTCCATGATGTCCCCGAGTAGCAGGGGTGTGGTCGGGTGGATGATGGTGGTTGTCTAGGGGATTGACAAATTGGTTCCTGGGCAGAAACAAATACTTGAGTGGCCAAGTAAAACAGAACACCAAGCTATGGAGGACAGGAAAAAAAATCAGCTTTATACAAAGAAGGACCTCTTCCTGCGCCTTCCAGATTTGAATGTAGAACTCTCTGCTACTTCTCCAGGACTGTGTCTGCCTGAACACCACCATTCTCTCCACCATGATGGCAATGGGCAAATGCTCTGAAACCATAAGCAAACACCAGTTAAGTTCTTTCCTTGATAGGAGTTGCCATGGTCATGGTGTCTCTTCACAGCAAGCAAACACTGACTAAGACCGGAGCTTAAGCCACAAAGTTTAGATCTCAAAAAAAAAAAAAAAAAAAAAAAAAAAAAAAAAAAAAAAAAAAAAAAAAAAAAAAAAAAAAAAAAAAAGCAGCAACAAACACCACTAACAAAAACAAAATGAAAATGGAGAAGAGGATGTTTTTCTTCATGGTTTTCTGCAAAATGCACACAGGGAGGGCTCTCTGGTCTAATATGTCTGCTTTCTGTGGTGCTGAAGTTCAAAGCCAGCTCCAGAGTTAACAGAACAAGGGAGTGTGAGACACACCACTTCTGATTGCAGTCCCTTAGCATTCTGAGAAATTGTTTGATGTATGCAGTGATGTGGATCAATGATTTCCAAATATAGACTATTTATGAGCATCAAAGAAAAGGTTGGCACTGACTACAGAAAAATCAAAGAACTCCTTCCCCCTAAAACCCAATACAGTGTGTGTGTGTGTGTGTTTTCAATACAATTTCTATGCGCCTATGTGGGTGAAGAATTACCTTTCATTTTGCTATCTTTTATACTTTTGGCGTTGGAGCTATCTTTGTTTTATAAAATGATAATGGTAATAAATACAATTTTTAATGTTTTTATTTGGAAATGAAAAATCGATGATTCTGTGCTACTAAGTAAGAGTTAAAATTTTGCTAGGCTATGGCATTCAAATTTGGAAATTTTAAAACACAAAGCTATGTTTTTTAGTTGGAATATGTATGACAGGTAAGTGAGTGATATACACATAAAAAATTAAATCGTGCATTTTGAAGAAAAAAAGAATTGATCAGTCTTTCAGAGGACAGAGTCACAAATAAGTTTTCTAGTCTAGCCTGGGTTTCATTAGGTTCCTGCGTTAATTTACATTTTTGATGTTTCAAAATGAAGCTGGGGTGCATAAATTAAAAATGGTTGGTAGATAACAGAGCCTTAATGGAAAAATTTCAGGGTCAGTGTGGGGGGTAGTTCAATGAACAAATCAAGGACTGCCATATCAATCACCTTTAGCGCCCATTGACACCCCAGTGATGGTCTTACTGGACCACTGTGTCTTTTATTCACATTGCCTTAATAATTTATTTCAGATGAAGCTTCCAGCTGGCAGGTGAAGAATGAAACACACAGAATTATAGAAATGGAAACAAATATGTAGATAACTTATAAGGTTATCTATAAGTTGGAGAGCCAAAAAGCCTATGACTTGCTGGGAACTGATTATATATTTTAAACATCTGTGCCTATATGCCAGCAGTTAGGACCTGGTGTCTTTCTTAGCCACTGTTCTTTTGCCATGAAGAAATACCATGACCGTGGCAACTATTCCAAAGGAAAGAATTTAATTGATGCGTGCTTACAGTTTCAGAGTGTTCGTCCATTATCATCATGGTGGGGAGCATGGCTGCAGGCAGGCAGGTGCTGGAGCAGTCGCTGAGAGTTACAGCCTGATTTGTAAGGCAAAGTGGTGGTGGGGGAGTGGGGAGACAGACAGACAGAGGGAGAGAGAGAGAAACTGAGGCTGGCATGGACTTTTAAAACCTTAAGGCCACCACCAGTGAGACATGCTTCCTCCAATAAGGCTACAACTCCTTGTCCTTCTAATGCTATAAAACAGTTCCACTCCGTGATGACTAAGAATTCAAGTATCTGAGCCTCTAGGGGCTGTTCTTTTTCAAACTACCACACACTGAGATTTTGATGAGTCGAGGAAAGCAGGGGGAAATGAGAGATTTGGTTCTTGTCTTCACGGAATGTTTAGGCTAGTTGGGGCACCAGAGGGGAAAAAAAAACAGGCAATAAAGGATAGTGTACCCACACTTGAGGACAACTTTGTTCCCCCACATGGTATTAGTTTATTGTACTAAGCCAAGTATAGGGTGTGGGGGGGAGAGTGTGGGTCACATAGAGGGGGTATCATCCGAATGCACTCATTCTCATCAGGATCCTGTGAGGGCTACATGGGGGGTGGTGGTGCTATTTTACAGGGAAGGACAGACCCATGGATCAGAGAGGTTAAGTGAGTTATTCTAGGTCACAGAACCAGTGAGTGGTTGATCTAGAAGGTACAGTCAGACTCCAGGGTCCATCCTCTGCATCATGCCCATCTGTTGCCTATGGAAACAGGAAAGGGAAAAAATGAAGGTTGGGGAGAGGATTTCTGGAAAGATACTTTAAGTTCTATTTGATCCAAATAGCCTTAAAATATAAGACTCAAACTCATAAGCAATGCAAGCACACGTGTGCGTCATGTGCACATGCTCCCATGTGGACACTGCTCACAGGTGCTCAGGTATTGGCTGGGTTGGACTCTCATGGATTTCTGGACCAAGAGGGCCATCTGAAGAGTTTAGAGGGCTTTTTTTTTTTTTTTTTTTTTTTTTTTTTACTATTAACTATTTTTATCCATCTGCTACTGATCAATCCATCCTATTTTCTTTCTCTCTGGAGCCTTCTGGCTTCTTTGTGTCTTAGGACTGGGCTATTTTGGTTAGATTTCTGCTCTTTAGTTTCTTTTCCTCCAGCTGGGAGGCTCTGCTTCCTCATGGTCAGACTATTCTGTGAAAGAAGGTGGCCTACTCTCTCCTCTCAGTTCTTGGGCATTAATTGTGCTCTCCATCATAACTAATACTGTGTGGGAGAGCAAAGCAATCCTCAGGGGCGGTTAGCTGATCAGAGCTACAAATATTTTTTTTTTTTTTCCCTAGAAGTAAGATCTGCCTGGAAAGGAAAGAGAAGGGAAAGGAGTCTAAGAAGATATGTAACGGTTCTTTCTATATTTTAAAATTCAGCCCTCATAGACCTCACATTCTACTGAAAAGTGCAGCCCATCTGGTTTCTATCTTTGCTTCTTAGCAGCCTTCTGTATTTCTGCATGGTTAATACTCATTGCTCCCACCTGAATGCAGAAATGACTCTTACCTGTGTGCAGAAATGTCTTTACTACAGTCACTGCTGCTATAACAAGTCACCACACACAGTAGTGACTTAGCACAGATTTATTATCGCACAGTTCCATTAGCTGGACGTTTCACAGGAGTCCTGATGCGCTAACATTAAGGTGTTGATTGGGTTGCTCCCTTTTTAAGGCTCTGGGAGTGATCCGTTTTCCTACTCATTTGGCCTTTTGGGATGCATTCAGTTCCCTGTGCTTGCAGACCTGACATCTTATATCTGTGAGCTGCGTTTCCAGATTTAGTGGTAACTGTATTCCTTGGTTCTTGGCCTCTTCTTCCATTTCAAAGCCAAAATATAGAGGTCAGGTCTCTGTGATGGGTTGAATCTCTCCTACCCTTCATCTGTTTCGTCTCTCACCTCCCCTTCTGTTCCATTCTTCCACTTAAAAACAGATTTATTTCATTTTATTTGTGTGTGTGTGTGTGTGTGTGCGTGCGCGCGCGCCGTTGCTTGCAGGAGCCCATGGAATCTGAAGAGGGAGACGGATTCTCCTGGAGCTGGAGATCTGTTGTGATCTGTCGGACACTGTGATGGTAATCCGACTCTGGTCCTCTGTAGGAGCGTTAAGGCTCTTCAGTGCTGTGCCACCTAGCCAGTTCCCTGTTCTTTCACTTTTAAAAACATGTTAGGAGGCTGGTAAGATGGCTCTGTGGGTCAACTATGTTCATAGCAGCATTATTTGTAATAGCAAGAACCTGGAAACAACCTAGATGTCCCTCAACTGAAGAATGGATTAACAAACTGTGGTACATCTACACAATGGAATACTACGCAGCAGTAAGGAAAAATGATATCCTAAAATTCACAGGCAAATGGATGGATTTGGAGAATGTCCTCCTGAGTGAAGTCTCACAAACTCAGAGAGATAAGCAGGGGATATACTCACTCACTAGTGGTCTCTAAACCAACAAACAAGAAAAAAAAAGCCAAACATGCCCAAGTGGCAAACCTCAACCACCGAACAGCTTGGGATCAGAAACACCCTGGACTGACCCTTCAAACCCCAGTCCACCTAGAGGAACACCTGACTCACTCTTGAGGGAGGGGGGAAAGAACTGGATTTGGCCAGAAGTGGAGACTGATCTAAGCATTATTGGGTCAGTGGGTCCATAGGACTGTCTGCTCCCTGCCCAGGGAGGGGATGGGGAATCACAGAGAAGAAAAATGACCAGATGTGTTGGGAAGGGGAAGAGACCTTGAATAAGGATATACAGGGAAAAAAAAATTCAGAGGGAAAGATGAACACAAAGAAAATATATGTGTAGCAATCTTATTTGTATTTCCACCCTTGATAAGCCATGCTTATCATTCTTATCCTCTGTATAGTTATTGTTAACTCTTCCACATTTTA